>PVKS010034632.1:0-20723 GCA_004027875.1 Aplodontia rufa
CCCTTGGAGCAGGAATGGGGACAGGGTGCTTTCTGAGTCATGGCACATGGGGGGCAGGAGGGGCTCCAGGTCCACTTGCTGGCTCTGTCCTCCCCTGGGGAACAGCCTGACAGGGTCCAGGGGCTGTGGCCAGTGGGATAAAGGGGAGTGTGTGGCCCAACGGGCATCCCTGCCCTGGGGGCCTGGTCCATGCGCAGACATCCCAGCTCTGCAGGCTCCAGGGAAGGGGCAGAAAGAGGGGGCTCCTCAGGGAGCTGGGCCCGGGTGGAGGGTCCAGTGGGTCCTCTCCTGGCGCCCACCTGGGAGCCTCCCCAGCCTCCAGAAAGGCCAGAGGCGCCCAGGACAAGGCCCCACCCACCTGGCTGGGTGCGGGACCCCGAGCCCAGGCTAGTGAGGAGCCGCTGGAGCTTCCTGGTGTTACTAGGCAGCGTGTAAAAGGGGCAGAGAAGGATGATGAATGGAGAATTACATAAAATAAGATGGGGGAGTGGGCGGGCTGGGGGCGGCAGGACTGTGGGGTCTATATCTCCTGGGCTTCTGGCTCCTTCTCGACCCCATTGGCCATGGTGCTGTTGCCCTCGTTGAGCCGTTTCACACGGTACGCTTCGAAGTGGATGCTGCTGGTGATGTCTTTGATGTTTTGCATGTGCGTCCTGCGGGTTGGGGCGGGTCAGCGGGCCCTGCCTCTCCCTGTCCCCATCCCCACGGCTGCGCTCTCCACGGGGTCCCCGGGGGCTCTGCGCTGGGCAGCCCCCAGCGACTGCAGACCGTCTGGGCACCTTCCCCTCCAGGACCCACTCACCCACCAGGCACCTGGCTCTCACCTGATGAGCAGGTCCCGCAGGTAGGCGAACTCACAGTGCGTGGTGTTCTCGACTGGGGAGAGACGGGATCTCAGCATGGGACGGGAAGCCCCTCCCCAATACCCCTCCCACCCATTAATGCCAGGAGCAGCTTTTGCACACCGCGGCTGGCAGGTGGGCAGAGGGGGAAGGGAGCCACCTACGGGTGAGTCCTGGGCACCCGGCTGTTCTCAGTACCCGGGACACGGGGGTGGCAGAGGGATCAGCTCCTGCTCCCTGGAAGGTCCCAGTCTAGTGGGGAGATGGCCCAGCAACCAGGGCAAGGCAACCGCAAGGCAGGAGAACCACAGAAAGGAGGGGTGAGGCCTCTGCTCCACTAGGGTGGCCAGGGAGGAGCCCAGGAAGAGTGATGTCCCAGCACCAGACTGAAGACAGGCGGAAGCTTGGATGCCGGGGTGCAGTGAGGCAGGCGTTGGGAGGGGAATTAAAAGAAAACCCAGGTCCCCTGGGTGTTGTCCCCCCAGGGCCAACCACACGGAGACACACACAGGCAAGGGCTAGCACACTGGGCTGCCCTCCATGCCGAAGGTGGCATTGCTTGGATTCCTGCACACAAGAACCCAGGGCAGTGGCAAGCATAGTGGGAACGGGCTCACTCTGGGGACTCAGGGGACAGCGCGCAGGGTCCCTGGGCTCCCCTGAGCATGCCATGCAGGGTGGCAACCTCTGGGTGCCTCTCATTGCTGTGTCGATACCATGGGACACGCAATGCCAGGGTGTGACTGTTACTCAATAGACCACCAACAGGGTAGTGCTGGAGTGGCATTGGGTGGGGGGGTGGTCCCTGTGTGGTTGGTGCAATCTTCACAGGCCCTGAAGGCCAGTTAGGATTCCTCTTCTGTAGCCCGAAAGTAAAGCTTGGGGCAGGCAGGAAATGCTTCTGCCTGGGGTTTGCACCAATGAGATCACAGGATTTAGAACCTGGGCCCTGGCTCCACAGTCCTGTATCTGCTCATCACAGAGCAACCGACTTTTCTCAGTTAAAGGTCTGGGTTTCGCCTGCCACGCCAGCAGGTGGGGCTGAGGCTGGGAAAAGCCCTCCCCTGGTACTGGTCCCTGCAGGGCTGTGTCCACACCAGGGCCTCCTGCCAGCAGACTTCACGCAGCTTTCTGAGAGCTGGCAGAAATGAGAGCTCTCGAGTCTGAGTTTGTGTGATTGCTGCTTCCTGGCTTGAGCAAGCGACTCTGGCCTCCCTGACCCTCAGTTTCCTCATCTGTGAAGTGGGATAGAGTGACTTCTCAGGGACCTGAGAACCAAATGACCTAACGGTGTGACTGTGACTACCACCCTGCCTCCTTCCAAGGATGGGAAAGATGGCGAGAGAGGGTGCACGCCAGGAGGGAGGCAAGAACCAGGAAAAGCCACCCAATAGCCACACCTGCCAGGGGTGCACAAAGCACCTCACAAGGTCCATGAGAAGAGACTCATCATGTTCTGGGGAAGTCTCTGGGGGCTTCATAAAATCCTGGTAGCATGAGAACAGCCACCCCAAGAGCATCTTTACAGGTGCCAAAGGACCTCAGAAGTCCTGACACACAGCTGCCTGTAATGCTGCAGCTGGCCACCAGAGGGCAGAAGACGCACGCCAATGTCCTGTCCCCCTCCCTGAGTCCCTGCAGGCTGCTGATCCCCAACGTCTCTCTGTTCTCCAAAACACGCCTTTCATAAAGAGGTTCCTGGAGCAAGATTTGGGGGGGCCAGCAGAGAGTGACAGAGGAGTTGGAAGGGGGACCTGCCTGAGCCTGCCTAGTTTTGCCAGAACCCACAAGCTGCCCCCAAAGACACCTCTGGGTCAACACCCCTGGACCCAGGTGGCTGCAGAAGACCAGACACTGAGGAACCTCCAGACAGGGGCTAGTCTACAAAAGCACCCTGCTGCATCCAAAAGGCTGGCATCCAGGGGGCGGGCACACTGGGGCGGGTTGGGGGGGCTGAGGAAATGGGTAGGTTCTCCAGAACCCCCAGCAAAAGGGGTTCAGGGCAGGGCTGGGCCTGTGGACTCAAGAGTTGAGACCCTTGCTGCACCACTTCCAGGTGCAGGGACCTGGTGGCAGGGAGCAACAAGGGTCAAACAAGAACAGGCACCCTGAGTACTCAGTGCCTGAAGCTGCATTATGACTGACCTGCTTCTTAAACCAGTGGCTTAAGGGGCCATCCCACCCAGGTACTGCCACCTTCAGGGGGCTGGACTGCACTCCCAGAGGTGTGTCAAGGTCCTAGCTCTGGCACCTGTGACTAGACCTTATTCAGAAGAAGTCTTTGAAGATGCAATTAAAGATCTCAAAAGGCATCATCCCACACTCGGGCTGGGCCCTACGTGTGGGGGGACAGATACACAGTGCCAGAGGGCCTCCAGGCTTGCCCTGGCCACATGCTCCGGTGCAGGGACGCCCCCTCCCTGTCCCTCGGGGCCTGGCAATGAGTACCTTCGATGGTGCCCCACTTGGTCTTCCTCCCAAGGATCCTCTTGCCATTGACTTGGTACTCATGGTCACTGCCCACAACAGCAAACGGGATCATCTCCTGAGAAGGGATAGACGGCAATGGTCACTGTGCTCAGGAAAGCCAGCTCCTCCCCTCCCAGCCCAAGGCCACACCCACTCTTCCCAGACCCCTCCATGGGGCAGAACCCCCTCCACCTCCCCCACCCACCAGCCAGAACCCAGACCCTGGGGGCAGCACCCTGGCCTATGGCTCACCCGGAACTTCTCGTTCACCAGCCGGTCCTCGGCGTCCTCGTCAAACTCCTTCTGGGGGTACACGTCGATGCCGTTGGACAGTAGGTCTGCGGTGATCTGGGGGCCAGAGGGGAGATGTGCGACCCTGCAGCGAGCTCTGCCCCCCAGCTGGTATCACCCACACTGCGAACTCAACCCTGTGTGCTGCCCTTGGCTCAGGGTCAAGGGCAGGCTTTGGAGGGCTGTGACCCTGGAGGTCTCCAGAGGAGGAGTGCTGCAGACCTGCCCGCCCTGAGGTGCTGTGGCTCTCCAAGGGGTCAGTGTCTGCCCTGCCCTGCTCATCATAACCCCCCAAGAAAGAAACTCGGGGCTGCTGAGCCCCTCCCACCAACACCCTTGTGAGAGCCTCCGGGGGTGCACCTGCCTGGGTTAAACTGTCCTCACCCCGACAGCAGTCCCAGCCATGAGATGGGCAACAGAGAATGTCCCAGGGAACAGCTGTCACAGCTACCCCTGAGCAGACCCGAGTCCTGAGGCTCCTTGTCCCTTCCCCTCCAGTAGACGCGTCTCTGCACGATGAACTGTCCACTAAGGGCACTGGAGAAACCCTGTCACCTGGTGCCAGGTGGAGGCCCCAGGACCCTGGGGATTAGGTTCAAGGGCCTCACTTAGGCCACTAGGCTGGAGCTCAGGCACCTGGACATGTGGAAGTTCCCAGCTGTGTGCCCCCTGGGCTGGGGTGGCCCCTGCCTGTCTACACAGTCCCCGAGGGCAGGGACCAGGCGGAGGCTGAGCGTCCTACCCGCTGCTTGAAGTAGACTCTCTCCTCCAGGGTCAGTGTGTCGGCCTTGGCGATGACGGGGACGATGTTGACCACCTTGCTCAGGCGCTTCATGAACTCGATGTCCAGGGGCCTGAGGCTGAGATGGAGGATGTGAGTGAGTCATGGCTCCGGGTTGCAGGCGAAAGAGGGTGGGGTGAGCCGCTGGGATCCAGGCTGGTGCTCTCGAGTGGCCCATGTTGGTGAGAGCAGGGTGGGGAGGTACAGGGAAGGACCCCGCACTGAGCTGAAACAGGAGGGCCACCTGGGCGAGGCCAGCTCCGAACAGCCTCATCCATGAGGTTCCCAGAGCCCAGCTGCCCCTGGACATGTCCACGGGCAGCTGGAGGCCTCTTCTCAGATGGCCGTGGGGCCCACGGGGCCAGCACCCAGCAGCTGCTCCACCTGGAGGGTGCCTGGGGCTAAGTGGGACAAGGCGTGGAAGGCAGGGACATTGCTTTCCACTGGAGCAGACCCTCCCACCCCACGGTAACAAGTCACAGTCAGAGCAAAAGTAGGGCTCCAGGCAGAAGCTAGAGCAAAGATGGCCAAGAGTCACCCCTGTCCCCTGGTACTGGGTGCTTGGGTGAGGGGCCAGGCCCAGTGCTCAGCAGGGTTCTGATCCAGAGGGTCTTCGCCAGGGAACTCCCAGTGGGGCCACACTGCCACTGGGGGACAAATGTTAGCCCCATTTCAGATGGACTCTAGCTGGACCACAGGGGATGGCACCAGAGCCAGCTGGGGGACACTGTGCCCAGTTTTCCCAGGTTGGGGCTTCCTGCACCCCAGCCGGCTCCTCCCTGCAGCCAGCACAGTGAGCTGCAGCCCGGTGAGCACAGGCGCTGGCTGCAGTGGACAGGAGGCCCCAGACCCTGCCATTTGTGACTGTGACCCCAGTTCTCCCTGTCCAGCTTCTGTTCCTGCTGCGGGCTGGGCCCCAGGAGCAGAGGACAGTGGGTCTGTGAGATGCAGGAGACCCTAGCAGGTCACCCAGGGCTTCCCAGCCTTGCTGACCTCTGAGGGACAGGACTGGCAGGAAACAGCCTTCACCAAGGTGGCTTTGGCCGAGACTGATCAAGAGGTTCTGGATCAGCCAGGGCCTGCTGACTCTGACCCTGACCCTGAACCTAACCCCCGCAGGAACAGTCAGGAGCCGCGCAGTATGGAGGTCGCAGCAGGGCTGAGGGGCATGGACCTCAGGTCACCCACTTCACAGTGCTGACCACAGGCCCCCACGTGGCCTCTCTGTGCCTGGCAAGCAGGGTGGACAGCACTGTGCAGGCAGCCCCCAGGCCCCCACACCACACACGGGCATGGCCAGGACGTACGAGTGGCCCGTGGCAGGGATGAAGTACAGGCAGCAGTGGACGCGGGTGTCCGGGATCCGCTTCTTGCGATTAATGTTGACCTCTTCCTGCAGGTACTTCTCGTACTGCTCATTGATGAACTTCATGATGGGCTGCCAGCTGTGGGGACACTTGGGTCAGCCTGCACTGCGACCCCCGAATGAAACCCCACCTTCCAATCACGTCTGAGCGGAGGGAACAGCCTCATCTCTGAGCTCCACGCCCAGCCTCCCCATGCAGACCTTTGACCTGGGGGGCAAGATTCCCAGGGCAACTCCACTGTGATCCAGAATTTTCAGACCCCAAGACGTGTGCTTGCAGCACACCCGGCCCAAGGGGACAGCCCCTCAGTGTGGGGCCGTGGAGCCCCACCGAGTTGACCCCAGGAGGGGCCCCAGCCCGGCCACACTGCTCACCAGTTCTCATTATTGATGTGGTCCCCAAACCCTGGAGTGTCAATCACCGTCAGCTTCATCCGGACACCCTTCTCCTCAATGTCTGCAGGAAACAGAGGGAAGACCAGGACCCTGAGGCTGCCTGTGGTGACAGCCGAGGTGACACTGGGGAGATAGCAACCTCTGGCGAAGAAGCAGATGGTTACCTGGGTGATTTTTTCCATGATTTTGGTGGGGAACTCAGTCCCCCAGGGTCCACACCACTCCTCCCTGGGCCTCAATGTGACCAGGCATCATAATGGGTCCCCGCTCGGGGGCCTCAGGCCCTGGGCGCGGTAGCACTGACCGTGTGTGATGGACTTGATCTCAATCGTCTTGGGGATGCGCTCCTCTGAGGTGGGCTGCACCGACTTCCGGCTGATCTTGGATTTGAAGAGTGTGTTGATTAAGGTGGATTTCCCCAAGCCGCTCTGCCCTGCAGGAGAACAGGACACGTCGGCAGGCTCTCTGGGGAGGGCGTTTCACGGCCCCACAGCGCAGGGACACCTGGGCCCACACCTTGCAGCATCCCTGCCAATGGACCGGGCTGGGGCTGCACCCCAAGGTGTCCCATGGCAAATGTAAACCCCTACATTCGGGCGCCAGAGTCCCTTCCTGAGAGGTGACGGCCTCGCCTGTGGGGGGTTCAGGGAGCCCTCACCAAGCAGGAGGAGACCAAAAGCCCAGAGGAAAGGGGGGAACAGAGGGGCGCAGAAGCCCCAGAAGGCAGGTGTGGGCTGGGCAGGTGGCTCCTGGGACGGAGGGAAGCACACCAGGCTTGTCCTTGTTTAGGTCCTGAGCCTGTGGGGTGCATGTCCCAAGTTGCCCCCTGCTGCCCCTGAAGCAGGCAGAGCCCCATGCTGAGAAGTGTTGTTTCTACCCAAGAAGCCAGGCAGCCCCCCAGGGCTCCTACGAGGACCCCACAGAGCCCGAGAGCCTTCAGGAAAGACACGTTGCCCACCATAAACCCAGCCCTGCACCCTGACCGGTGACCTCCCCAGCCCTGCACCCTGACCAATGACCTCCCCAGTCCTGCACTCTGACCGGTGACCTCCCCAGCCCTGCACAAACTGGTGACCTCCCCAGCCCTGCACCCTAACCAATGACCTCCCTCTGCTGACACCTGTTCTTCCAGGCCACCTGGAGGGGAAGAGGTCACCAAGCTGGGCTGCTGGGAAGACTCCAGCCAGGGGACAAGCAGCGGAAGGCACAAGGTGGCCGTCACTGCCACTGCCTACTTCTCTTCCCTGCGTTCTTAATATAGGGAGCTGGTGGGAGCGGGGCCCTCCCAGGCAAACGCACGCACACACAAGGCCACCTGCCCACTCTACAGAAGGGAAGACAGCAGGGCTGGTGCGACCACCCCTCCGTACTGGCTGAGGCGGGGCCCCTGCACGGGTCTGGACTCACCCACCACCATGATGTTGAACTCGAAGCCCTGCTTCATGGCCTTCCTCCGCATCTGCTCCAGAATGGAGTCGATCCCCACATAGCCGAAGTCCACAGGCGCCTTCTCGTTCCGTGGGGCGGGCACCTGCTTGAGCACGGTGTCCCTGGGGGTGTCAGCCATGTCGCCAGCGCAGCCGGGAGCTGCCTCCGGGGCTGGAGGAGAGGAGCAGAGGTGTAAGGGTGTAAAGGGTCACCCGCGGCCCTCTGCAGCTGCTCCCAGATGGGTAACAGGCTCAGAGCTGAAGCCCCAGTGCCACCCAACAGGCCACGTCCAGCTCTTAGCTTAGTCCCCTTCTGTGCCAGCTATGCCAAACGGGGCCTCCCTCAGCTCCAGGCTGCCCAGCAGTGAACACTGCATCCCCCTCCCTCAGCCTCGGACCTTGGGGTCCCTAGAAGTCCAATGGGCAGCCAAGAGCCAGGATACAAGGAAGGGACAGCACTTGCTCCGCCCTACCCTGTCCTCATGGAGGTGTGTCCACTCAGGTACCTACTCACGGGGCAGGGCAGGGCAGATCGGGCAGGAGAGTGCCCAGTGTGGCCTCCGCCTCCTCCCTGGACTGGCCCAGGCAACCACTCAGGTAGCACCCGGCCCCTGTGCACCTCACCCACTGGCTTGTCTGAGCAAGAGTCCACTTGCGTGGGTCAGGAGCAGGGCAGACGCCTGAAGGTGGTCTCTGGAGACCCAAGGTGCTCAGGCCCAGCAGGGGTGCTCAGGGCTGGGTCCCTCCAGGGTCTGGCCAGAGCACACACCAGGTGTGCGGACACTGCCAACATGCCACATCCACGGTACACAGACACCTGGTGTCCCCACCAGGGGCAGACACCTCCTGCCCAGCTCCTGAGTCTCCTCTGAGCAAGTTGCTCCTGGCTCTTTCCACCCCCATGGTGCACAGAGGACATTCTGCCTGGTCCCTCTTCCCAGGGAAGGTCCTGCTCACCCGCTCCCTTCCTAGTGCAGCCTGAGCTCAAAGGAAGGACCACATGGCACCCCTGACCTCTTCCCCAGGACACCAGGATGCTGACCAGGAGTGGCCACAGCAGGCAGTGGGCATGTCACCACGCCAGGGCAGATGTGACTGACCCCGCAGCAGGAGGGCAGCTTCAGCCAACAGGGACCCGAGCAGGCTTTGGCCGGCCTGTCCTCCCGCTCCTGGGGAGACCCTGCACTCCAACCTGATCCATGGGGCCAAGCCCCACGTCCCAGCTGGCTCGCTCCACAGGCCAGCACCTCTTCCCCACCCTCCCGCGCTACAGTGCGGGACAGACAGAAGGAACACTGGCTTCCCAAGTCAGCCCTGAAAGGGGTGCGTGTGGCCGTCCTCAGGAGCTTCACTCCTGTGTCTCAGCCCCTGCTGGGCACAACCATCGACTTCAGGGAACTGGGGACACAATGTAAGAGCAGAATGCAGATAAAAGTGCCAGGAGTGGCTGCAGGGACCCACAAATCTCCACCCCAACCAACACCAACAGAGCAGACGGCGGAAGCCACGGCTCCTGCCCAAGCACCAGTGCCAGCTGCCCGTGCCCACCCCAGGCCGGAGGCACAGCCCCGCCAGGCTGCCAGGCAGGGGCTTCTGCTCCCCGCTTAGAAATGTCCTCCCGGGCTTCCAGAATCTTTACTTAAACAAAGACACCGCTCTGCCTCTGGCCCCAGAACCCGCTGCTTTGGGGCTGCTTCCTGGAGACAGCCATGGGGCCTGCCTTGTGGGTTCAGCCTCACCCACGTGACCCAAAATTGCTTCCATCTGCCTGTGGGTCTGCGAGCCGCTCTGCCCCCTCCCCGCGGCTCCCCCGCCCTGGCAGTGCGCAAGGGGAGGGCGCCCCCTGAACTCTCCCACCGCTGCGCGGAAGGGTCGCCCCGGGCTCCAGCTGCAGAAACTCAAACCTAACCAAACATCCTGCCCACCAGGGCCCCGCGCAAGAAATCATAATAAGAACAAGAAAGCCCCATCCTGCCACCTCTCAGGGATGCCTCTGGCCGGCACATTCCTGCAATCCTGCGGATGCCCCTCTCTGCACCTGCCTGGCTGGGAGGGACGAGGGGGTGGGGCAGCTTTCAGGACCCCCACAAGGGGAAAGCAGGGAGCGCGCACCCACAGACACAGGAATGGCGCTTTTGCTCTCGGGTGCTGGCACAGGCCCGAGGGACGGCAGAGCCCACCCGCTTGTCGTCTGCGCTGACCACTGCCCTGGCCTGCCTGGGCAACACCAGCTGCGATCTGAAACCTGGTGAAATCTGCCACCCTGACGATTTCCAAGAAAACATCCCGTTCGGGACTGTCAAGAGCACTTGCGGAGCGCAACCACCCTCTGGAGCCTTCCGCTGCCCACCCCCCAGCCCTGGAGGCCCACTCCAGGGACCTTGCGTAAGCGGGAGTCACACAATGTGTATGTCACTCAGCACAACACCCGCAAGGTCTGTCCATGTCGGGGCATGTGCAAAACTCAGCCTTCTTTTCAAGGTTGAATGATATTCCTCATGTGTACAATCCCACTGAGCCGTCCAGTTACTGCTGTGCACCATGCAGCCACAAACAGCCCGGGAGACCCGGCATGCAGCAACGGGCCTGACCTATTGGCTCATACGTGACCTCTGAGCACCGCAAATGTCAAGTCCCACTGAGGAAATAATCGTCAATTTAATTTCAACCAATTTAAATTTAAATAGCTGCATGCAGCCAATCACAACTATACCAGCCTGTGACAAATCTTAACAATCGGGGGACAGGGACGGCCTCCCACAGTGAAGTGCTGCTGAAAGTGGGCGGGCCCACACTACCTTCTGGGATGTGTGCTGGACACCTGGTCCCCACACAGACCGTGTCTCCGCGTTTCCCAACACCCCCACCCCCACGCTCCTGGGAGACCAAGGCTGAGGCTCACTCAGGGAGTCCCCAGATGCCCCGCCCAAGAGCAGCACCAAGCAACCACTCCAGAAGCTCTAGCATGTAACTCCAGCAACCTGGGAAGCCCAGGCAGGAGGACTGCCAAGATGGAGGCCAGCCTCGGCTGAGTTGCTGAGGCCCGTGGTGGTGGCCCTTCCAGCAAGGAGAAATGAAAGGTAAATGAGAAATGAAAGGTAAATCCACATGAGCCCTCAAAACATCACTCACGGCGGAAGAAGCCAGGCAGGAAAGTCGTGTGGCGAGTGACTCCACCTTCGTGAAATATCCCAACAGGCTTTCCAGGGATGGAAAGCAGACCTGTGTTGCCAGGGGCTGAGCGGCTATTCAATGGGCACGGAGCTTACTTTTGGGGTGATGAGAATGTTCTGGAATTAGACAGGGTTGGTGGCTACATGGCACCTTGAATAAACGCAGGTGCTAAGCAGATGAACGGAGCAGGAGTTCCCAGTGGGCCGTGGGTGCCCCCAGCCAAGGTCCAGATGCCAACGCTCAGCCGGGGCGTTGCCAAGCAGTGCCCTGGGCAAGAAGCCGTGTCACCTCCCAGCCAGGGGGCGGTGGCCAGCTGAAGAGGGTGGGGGCCAGCTGGAGGGGCAGTGGAGACCTTGGCCAGTCTCTCCATAGGTTCACATTCTGAACCCTGGCCCACCTGCCCTCTCTTCTCCAGGGTCCACGGTGGTCCAACTCGGAGAAACGAGGCTGGCAGTGGAGGCTCTGCAGGGAGTGACGCCTTCCCCCCACCCCAGGTCCACCAAATATGGCAGAATCGAGTTGCCCTCCATGGCCGGGAGGGCTATGGGCCGCACGCCTGGAGGAGAGTGCATTTCATTCCTGCCCTGGAGTCCACCCTGGCCCAGCCAGCAGGCTCAGGGGGCCAGACCTAGAAACCAACATCTGGAGCTCCCTTCCCATCCACAGCCCTGATGGTCTTGCTGCTAGTAACCCAGGAACATACCCAGTCCCTCCTCCTCACTGAGTGGACACCAGCCTCGCGGGCCCATCGCAGAGGCAGCTGTTGGGGTAACAACCTCTGCTCCCAGCTCCCAGGGGCATCCAGGCCTCAGCCTCAGGGCCAAAGCTGACACTGCTATCCTTACCTCACGTCTAGGTGTGCAGTGCTGCACACCCGGGTGGTGGTGCCCTGGTTCACCCCACACACCTCGCTCAATCCCTGTCCACGGACACCTGCGGGGCCACCCCTCAGGCCCACAAGGGGAACCAGTCACTAAACAGGTCCAGGGGGGCCCACTCAGGGTGGCCAAATGTCAGGGCACCAGGCACCAGGCTACGGGCTCTCGTCCCACCCACCAGACTTCTGGGGCCTCTGAAACCAAAGGCACCAGTAGCTGGCGTCTTCTGGATGACTCCCTCTTCTTCATCCCCTGCCCCACTCCGGCCCAGTGGTGTGACAGCCTCCTGGCTTCCCAGCAGTGCACACAGGGACATCGCCCTGCCTGCGGCTGCCTGGCCAGCAAAGAGCCCCCAGAGCAGCAGGGACATCGGATGCTCTTCCCCCTGCACAGGGACTTCTTAAAAGTGGGTGAGTCCCCAGTCCAGGAATGACAGTGGGGCAGAGACCAGGGCTGCTGCTTCCTCTTGTCCCACCTCAGAATCCTTCAGGCCCAGGCTAAGCCTGGCACCCGGGCAGCCCACCCTCACCTACTCAGCCAGGTCCAGAGCACATGACCAGGTCACCGGCGGGAAGTCTGCTGAATGAAGGTCAAATGAGGGTGGCACTGATGGATGCGAGTAACAGTGCAAGCCTCACTGGGTGGGTGGCAGAAGCCCCCGGGAGGTGGGCACTTGTGTCCCATTTCACAGACAGGAAACTGAGGCTGGCACACAGCTGTAAACAACAGGGAAGAAAATGATCCCGGATCCCAGTGGACCAGGACCACAGCATTAATTTATTGATTACTTACTTCCTAATAATTAACAAAAGATGACTTTACACAGGGGTTAGCCAGCTTTCTGCTTCTGTGACAAGATACCCAAGACAGACAGCTTAACGGAGCAAAGATGGATTTTGGCTCACAGTCTCAGTCCAAGGCCAAACAGGCCCTTTGGGCCTGAGTGAGGCTGAGGATCCTGGCAGTGTGGGTGTGGCAGAATGAAGATGCTCACCTCCTGGCAGCTGGCAAGCAGAGAAAGACAGGGATAGAGAGAGGAAAGCGGGAGGGAGAAGGGAGGAAGGGTAGAGGTAAGATGTCCCCTTCCAGGGCTCACCCCGTGACCTACTCCCTCCAGCTTGGCCCCACCCCCTACAATAGTGACACCAAATGACAAATCTATGCATAGACAAGGTCAGGTCCCTCACCCTCCAGTCACTTCCCGAAGGTGCCACCCGGGAACACCACTGCATGCGGACCTGGCCCTTGGAGAACACTGAAGATGGAGCCGTGACCTGGCAACAACGTCCATCCACTCGCACGCGGTCTCTGGTTCTTTTGCAGTGCTGGGGATGGAACACAGGGCCTCATGCCAGGCGAGCCAGCTCCACCGCCAAGCCCCAGCCCCAGCCCCTGAAGTTCATGCTCGCAAGCAAGGGTCCTAACAGCCAAGGCTACCAGACAGATCCACGTCGGAGGCAGTGCTACGGGTCGATGTGTCACCAACTTTACAGATGCTGATGGAGGGAAAAGACCCTCCCAAGGAAAACGCACGGGACACAGATATCTGGGCAACGTGGAGGGGCCATTCAGGAGCCCCTAGGTCTGTGAACCCCAGTTTAAAAAACAACCAACTTGGTCTAACGAGAACGGAGGGCTGGGCTGGGTTTGCTCTGCATCACTCTCAGTACTTGGTGAATTCTATCAGCTCCACGAGGTAGCTCTGTGTCCCCCGGCTGGAGAAGGATGGGGACACGAAATGGTGAAAGCAGGACAGGGTCGGGGCTCCCCAGGCCCTGGGGCCAGCAAGAGGCACCTGGGGCTGGGCGGGGACATGGACTGTCATTCTCCGAAGGGCTTTGGATCCAAACTCTGTTCTCAGCCTCTCAACGGTTCACTGAGCAGCGTCCCCGTTAACCTAACCCAAGCCACCCCAAACTCCTTATAAATGTCACAAGGGACTTCCTGTTCTCTTCTAAAGATGGAAACACTGAATATGAATGAGCCAAATTTGCAAATTCGTGCAGGCAGGGATCAAGGGCCAAATTCTAAAAGTGCATACAGCTGGTCTGACGTGATGAGTAACTAACTCCGCATCCAATTCCACTTTGCACCTTGTTCCAGGCGGGAGGTGTCTCCCCGGGGTCTGGTTAAGAGCAGGGATGCCAGAAACCAGAGCCTCTGCCCTCCAACCTGAGACTTGGCTGGAGACCAGCACAAAGGCTGCGCAGATGGGGGCTTGGGTTCCCACCCCTGGGCTACCCGGGTTGAGCCGCTGTTCTCGGTCAGCCAGTGAGGAACGCCCACGCCCTTTGCAGGGCCTGGGAAGGACGGGGTAGGGCAGCTCTGTCCCCACACAACTCTCCCTCCATCCAGGGGCCCTAGGCCCCCCAAAGGCAGGGGTCAAGAGCCCCCTGGTTTTCTTCCCACCAAGCCCCCTCTCCTGTCACAAGGAGCCCTGCAGTTGAAGTTTCGGCTGGCCCAGCCAACAAAGCCAGGCTTGGACCAGGTCCAAGGCGCCGCCCACCCCTCCGAGGGCCCCTCTGTTCTCCCTTGGCAGGGCGCTGCCCCCTCCGGCGCCGCTCACCTATTGAGACATCAATCTTTGGTCAGAGCAGGCTGCAACCTGCAAGCCATCGTGTGCTCACTTCCTCAAAAGCTACCAGGGCCACAGAGGAGCCCTCCAACTTCCTGTGTCAGGGGTTTCCACTGCCCCCACCCTTGCCTGGGTCTGCAGCCCAGGCAGGAGCTGGGAACAGGGAATTCCAAGCAGCAGCTGCTCCCCACCAAAGCACACCCAAGATCCAGCCCCCTCCAGGCCAACCACTCTGTCCAAAGAGGCTGCTGTCCAGAGATTCCGTTGGCTCTGTCAAATGTCTGCAAAGTTCAGCAAAGAGAGGCGTTCCTCCCCTGGAGATGGTGGCAACTGGCCATTTGTTACAGGGTGGAATTTCCTCTTATCAGGGATGTCCCCCTAAGGGGAGGGGGCTGGAGCCTGGGCCTCCCTCTCCAGGTTCCCTCTCCTATCAGCGGGGCTGTCAGCAGATACACACCAGAGCTCCGAGGCACCCCCCCCCAACTTAGGAAACCATTAAAAACAACCAAAGGTACGCAGGGGTCTGTACGTGCAGAAGGGCGCCCCCCAAGACACCAAGCAACTCCCTCCTGCACAGCCCGGTCCAGGCTGCCTATGACTGCCTCAGGCCCAGGTCACTTGAAGGAAGCAGGGGCTGAAGGCAGGACCCAAAGGGGGCTAGGCAGCGAGGGACACATTCCTGGGATGAGCAGAACACCCCATAAGCAGGGAGAAAGAGGCCTCTGATTGGATCAGAGGGTCCAGGAAAGTGGGGGAGGGGAGAAGGGATGGGTGGTGACAGGGTCACTTCCCTTGCAGCACCAGTTCCAGCTGACCCAGCTGAAGGGTTGGAGTGGTTCTCTCCCATCTCAGGACAGGGCCACGGAGGTCTGGAGGCACTGGGCCTGTAACCTGCAGGGTTCCTTACATGACTCCCTGGGGTCAGCTGCACAGGCAGCCCACCTGGACTGTACCCACCGCCCAGCATGGCTGCTCAGAATCCCGTGCGTCTCAAACACCCCCGCCCCATGCCACTCCAGGCGCTCCTCCAAGGGGTGCCACCAGCCAAGTGGGTGGTGGGTCAGGGTAAGGTAAATGACCAGGTGGATGGGCGGCAGATGAATGAGTGAGTGGATGGGTGAGTAGTGGGTAGATGGACAGGTGGATGGATGGACAGATAGGTGGAGGCATGGGTAGATGTGTAAAAGGGTGGGCAGATGGACAGGGGGATAGAAGGGTATGTAGATGGGTGGATGGATAAGTGGGTAGATGGGTGGGTGGCTGGATGGGTGGATAGATAGCTGGCTGGTTGGCTGGGTTGATGGATGTGTGGATGAGTGGATGGATGGGCTGATGGATGGGTGAGTGAGTAGCTGGCTGGATGGGTGGATGGATAGAAGAGTTGAGTGATGGGATGATGGATGGGTGGACAGATGAGTGGATGGATGAGCTGATGGATGGGTGAGTGAGTAGCTGGCTGGATGGGTGGATGGATGGGTAGTCTATTCAAGGAGTCTCAGAAATACATCACACCACTTCACCACGGGCTCTCCCAAAGTAAAAACCAGTATGCGTGGACAGCTGCCTGGCCACCCTCCAGACAGAGCTTTCATCATCTCTGGAACACCAAGGAGACAATGGCTGTGGACAGGGCATGACTTCCGCCACCCACACTGTGGCATGAAGTTCAGATGGATCTCCAGATTTGAGGTTCTGATCAGATGGAGCCACTAAGTCCTCTGAAGGCCGCACAGGGCTATGCCTCCCCTTCCCCCAAACTGGCTTCCCCGCTGACTCCTGCTGACTGCTCTTTCTCAGCCTCCTTGCTGGCTCCTAGATGAGCACCCTCCCCACTGGCTTCACCCTCCCCTGGGCATCCGATGCCAACTTCTCCACCGAGATTCACAGCCTGGTGCCAGCCTGACAGCTCTGAGAGTCCACTGTGGCTCAGCAGCCAGGCCCCAGCATGCCAGGCCCTGCGCCAGGCACTGCCCTGGTCAACGGAATTTGTGAAAGACACCTGGCACTGGACTCTGGCCCTATCTGCCCTCTGCCCACCTCCCTCACTAGAGAAGCCACAAGGGATGGCAGCTGGCGATCCTGGTCCCTCCCCTGCCATCACCCCACGTTAATCCTCTACCCCAGACGGATCTCCCCAGAGGACTTCCTAAGGCGACCCTATCCCTCCTTGAAACGGTGACTGGCGTCCATGTGCTGGGGCAGCACTGATGCGCACGGGACCTGAGGCAGTAATTCATCTTTCTGTGCCTCCCTGCGATCAGGTGTAAATCAGGACAGCATCTGCCGCACAAGTCCGGGAGGACCAAGTGAGAAGTTTACAAAGCAGCACCGCGCGCAGCAACTGGAGAGCGTCCGCTCGCGCAATGCCCACCCTCGCCCGCTCTCCAGGCCCACGCCTGCGCAGCCTCCTGGCTGCCTCTCAGCTCTTCAAACAAGGCGCCACAGTCTCCGTGCCCAGAACATTCTCCCCTGCCACTCCTGGGAACGGCCTCTTGTCTTCCCAGCATGGCTAACCCACAGGGTCCCTCTGCTCTGTGGCCCAGCTCAGTGAGTGTCACCTTCGGCCTCCCCACTGGGTGAGAGCTCCCATCAGGCCCTGCAGGCCCAGCCCCTAGCAGGACAGCAGCATGCTGCAAATGAATGACCGTCAGCCAGCCTGCTGCCCCTTCCTCTGTGCCTCCCTCCCTTCCCAGTGCATCTTGGGGGCGGCCAAGGCTCCCCCGTTGAGCCCAGGTGCCACTGGTTCCTTCCCAGGCCCCGCGGACTGGGGTGCTGGCCGATGTCCTTTCCCACGGCTGGCTCCCATGTGTGGCAGCATATGAATGAGATGTTAATGATTTCCAGTTTCCATGTCCTGCGGCAGCCACAGTGACAGAACCAGGGAAGGATGGACCGGCTTTCTGGTACGGCTGGGGTGGGGGCCCACTCAGGAGACAGCTCAGGAAGTGGGCAGTGGGGATGGGAGTGGGGCACAGTCCGGGTGGCCTGGTTGGCCAGGCCCTAATCGTCAACCTGTGCGGCTCCAATGCAGGGCTCTGGGCTAAAGGAGTTTCCCAGGGTGAGCATGCCAGGGGCCCAGGCAGGCAGGGCAGTGGGCAGAGGCCTCACCTGGGCCCCACCCAGAGTGTCCTCCCTGGAAGGACCGCCACTGAGATCCGGTGGTTCAGCCTCCCAGGATAGCATGCTCCTGAAGCTGAGTCAGGAGTCACCCCCCAAACTCAGGAGTGACAGGGGAGATCCAGACAGTGGCTCTGGAAATCCCCAAGTCCACAAAGGCCCTGGCCCACGCGCTGCTCAGCCAAAAGCTAGACACAAGGGGGTGACGGCTCGGCTGGACCGTGCGGGGCGCTACAGTTTGCAAACCCCTCACATCTACCTCCGTAGAGGTCCCATTCCTACAGCCATCAGCTCTGTCTTTTGAAATCAGCCCAACACTCGGAGGATGGTAGTAACAGGCTTCCCTAAACACAGGAGAGTCAGGGCTCCAAGCCGCTGGGATCCCTCACGCCCTCCCTGGCCTGCACCCCCTCCACCCTTCCCTGGAGGCCCAGGGCCATCCTGGGTGACCTACTGTGGGATTCAAGCAGCGACCTCTGGGGGAATCTGCCAGGTTCCTTCCACTCGATGGTGATGGTGGCTGTGGCTTGATTTTGCAGTCAGAGCCGGAACCTGGAGGCCCCCAGAGGGTGGGAGCCTGTCCCCTCCCAGGCCCCCTCCAGCCCAGGCTCCAGGAAGAAGCGGCATTCATATGGTAATTTCTCCCAGGGACCCGGAGGGCCGGGAGGGGGAGGGGCCAGCTGCCTTCAGGAGGCTGTGCACAGTGGGCCTTCCAAGTAGGCTGGGAACACAGGGGATGCAGCCCCTGAAGGCGGTCCTTGAAGGCTGGGGGACTGGATCTTTGCTTGGCACCCTGGGTGGTGGTTTAAAGCAAGAATGGGCTTGCAGTTCCTCTACCCTTGGTGTGTGTCTGTGAGGCAGAAACACTATAGCAGGGTGCCTCCCCCACCCCCATCCCGCACTCCTCCTCACCCCAGGGAGAGGCCACTTCAGCCCTGGACTGAGGGGCTGGGGCAGAGCAGGCCACGCCCACCCCACTTCCTCCCTAACAGCCGCCCACCCTGCCTACCTCCCGAAGAGAAACCTCCCACTTCCCCTTCCCAACGGGTCGGCCCCCACCCCAGGCAGAGCGAACGAGGAGTCAGTGGCCACAGACTGTCTACTCCAAGTCCCCACTCGCACGCCAAGTCACCCACGAGGCGATTCATCCTACCCCAGAGAGCTCCAAGAGGGACAGAGGGACCCTCAGCCGCCTGGGAGCCACACAGAGACACAGGAACAACTAAATAAAAATCAAAAGAAACCAAAGCCGCACCATGAGCCAGGCTGGGCCTGGATCCGTCCTCACATACACAGTGTAGAGGCCACTGTGGTCACCTGACCCCACCATCACCCCGAGACCATGCGCTGGAGTCCACTGTAACATTGCCATCAGGGGTCACCTGATGGCTGGATCCCACCAGGAATCTCATGGCACCTTGTAAAGGGATGAAGGATTGGCTGGGGTGGGGACCGGCACAGTGGCAGAGCACTCACCAAGCATGCCTGGGCCCGGGGTCCCATCCCAGTCCTGGAGGGGAGGGCGGCGGGGTGGGTATTGACACATGCTTCAACACAGATAAACCTTGAAAACCTCATTCCAGTGAAAGCAGCCATTCCCAAAGGCCCAGACTGTGATTCCACTGATAAAGGCGTCCAGAACGGGCAGTCACAGAGGACAGTGGCTGCCAGGGGCTGGGAGGAGACAGGCAGGGATGGAGATCGACTTCTAATGGGTTGGGTCTCCTTTCAGGACCGTAAGTGTCCTGGAACCGGTGGTAATGGCTGCATGGCTAGGTCCCGTCTTTCCTTCTTTCTTTCTTTTTTAAGAGAAAGGGACAGTGAGAGAGAGAAAGAGAGAATCAATTTTATTTAGTTTTTCATGTGGCTTTTGTTGCTCCCACACTTTGTTGTGTATGTGGTGCTGGGGTTCGAACTCACTTATTCACACATGCCAGGCAAGCGCCATAACCGCTCCAGCCATCTAGGGTCATTTTAATGTGTCACCATGACTAGACTACAGGGTGCCCAAACTTTACTCTGGAAGTATCTACAAGGGAGTTTGGGGATGAGTTTAACATTTAAATAAGTAGACTGGGGGCTGGAGAGGTGGCCCAGCAGTTGCCAGGCATGCGCGAGGATTCAAGTTCAAACCCTAGCACCATGTACACAGTGAAGTGTCAGAGCAAAAAAAAGCCACATGAAAAACTAAATAAAATTTGATTCTCTTTCTCTCTCACTGTCCCTCTCTCTAAATAAATAGGTAGACTGAGTAATGCCCAGGGAGCTCCGTATTGGGGTGGGCCCCATCCAATCAGGCGAAGATGACAGGGTTTAGAACCTGCCACCCCCATGACAAGGCACCCGGGCACTAAATGGTTTAAGCTGGAGGAGTATGAGAAATGGCAGGTGCAGGAAGGACCCTGAGCTCTCCCTCCTCCACTGAAGCAGCTCCTGAGATCCTTACACAGAAGGTTACCTCCACACCCTTATCTCCCAAGACAGAGGTCCCTGGCAGGCCACAGGCTTCAACCAGCTTCCACAGTTAACCACTCAGCTCACACCCAGGCTATCACCATTTCCAGGGACGACCAACCTAGCAGAAACCCTCAGGCTCTGCGGTTTCCTTGGGTCTGTATTTCCTTATGAAGTCTCCCGGGTGACATCAAACAATGCATTTAACACATTTTGAAGGCTGTCTCCTCCTGTTCTCCTTCACACTCAAACTGACTGATGTGGTCGTGAACCTCCAACCTCCAGGGTCAGGGAGCGACCCTCTAGAAAATCTCTGGTTCTTCAGGTGCCCCGAACCGCGGCTGCACTCCCGTGACTCCAGCTACCCAGGACTGGCCACCGAATGGAGCATCCACAGTAACCATTCATTAGTTCCAAATAACCTCTACTGTGTACTTCGTTATATGTTAAAGTTGCTTTATTATTTATGTCTGCTGATCTCTTCTGGAGCCTGATCAATAAACTGAACTTTATCGAACGTGCCCACGCATAAGCCCAGGACCCCTGGAGGCTCCAGGCATCTGTGGAGCACCCTGAACATGTGCCCTGTGGGTGGGAGAGGCCTGCTGTTCCCACACACCCAGGGGTTCCATTTCTCTGGAGAATCCTGACAACTCTGTGAGTACACTGCACCACTAATCTGGATACTTTAAAAGTGAATGTTACAACAGGCACAGTGTTGCACCCCTGTAATCCCAGGGGCTCGGGAGGCTGAGGCAGGAGGACAGAAAATTTGAAGGCCAGCCTCAGCAACTTAGTGGGGCCCTGTCTCACAATGCTAAACAAAAGCGGGTGGAGATGTGGCTCAGTGATTAAGTGCCCCTGGGTTCAATCCTGGGTACAAGAAGAAAAAAAAAGTGAAAGTTACAATATGTGAATTCAGTTTCAAAAAAGCTATTCTTTTTTTTTTTTTT
>PVKS010034633.1:0-20722 GCA_004027875.1 Aplodontia rufa
ATTGTCTCCACTCATCTGTGGAGGTGGGGACTAGACCCTGGACAATGAGAAAGTTGGTCTAGAAACATGAGTTAAATTCAGATAAGATGTAATGCTTTACAATTTAATACTATTTTTAGAGTTATAATGGGAAGGGGAAGGGAGGGATAAGGGAGGGTAATTGGGGGGACACTCCTGGGGACAGTTGCAATGTCCAGAATATATACACATCTTATACACATTTTATATTGTTTTGTTAAAATCTTATAAGATTGCTCAAAAATAAAAAAATTTTAAAAAAACATGAAAAAAAAAGAAAAAAAAAAAGAATGTAGAAATGGTACCCAGAAACTCCAGTTTGTCAATCTCCTATCACAGGTAACCTTGGAGATCCATTTCTTATATTCATTATCTGCCCTGTGTTTAAATAAACAAAAATAATATGTTCACAAAACAGAAGAGAGTGCTAAAAGGACCTTGTGGGGCTCTAATAGGCCAGGGATTCCTTAGGACACTGGAAGGAAATAAGAGTTGCTTTGTTTCTGGTGGCACCTCAGCTCCCATGCAGCCCCAGGGTGGCCAGCAAAACTACAAAGGAACAAAATCACATCCATCCCACAGACAAAAGAAGCGTGTGTTTTCAGTGTCCAGAATATATATGGAACATCCAAATATCAAAAATTAACTTAGAGAGTAAGCCTGCGAATGACAGGAGGAGATACACCAAGAACGACGAAACGCTCTCGGCACTGTTTTCTAGACAGTGGAAGCGTGGCCTCCCTGAGGCTGTTGCACAGCTATGCAACCCTTCATTTCATAAGGGTTTTTTGATACTGGAAGAGGCGGGGGCCCCGTCTGATCACTTTGCAATATTTAAGCTTTAGTTTTGATCTCTTTTAAAAACATTTTAAATGTTTAATCAACAAATTGTTGTATTATTTTTTGGGGTACAGTGTGCTATATTAATCCACATGTACAATGTGTAATAATTAGGTCAGTAAATTAAGATGTCCCCCACCTTCATTAGTTACTTGTGCTGGGAACACTTAGAGTCTTCTCTGCCAGCTATTTCAAAATACTCAAGAGTTGTCAAGCATAATTACCCTGCTGTGCTGCAGGACACTTGAAGTGAATCCTCCTACTGAGCTCCACCCTCATGTCCCTTTTCATCCTCTCATTTCCTCCTCACCTCCTTCTCAGCTCTGGTGACAACTGTACCACTTTCCATTTCTATGATTGATCTCTTTTTTGACAAAACCAATAGATGCAATCCAGTCCTTGTTTTGCTCTCTTTTAACATGTGAAGACCTCCCAAGTCCATACTCTATAAGTTTGCACATGCCATAACAATTGTGTCCTTTCACAGTGAACAATACTCTCCACGACACTTGCCCAAGACATCATGTTACACACACCTTTATCTAGTGGTGTCTTCGTTTGTTGTTGCAAAGGTACAGTGTAATTCTATGAACTCCATGATAGCAAGTGTTGCTCTCTTACAGCCACATCCAACTGACTTCCTTCCCAATGCCTGATCCCTGAGATCCACTCCTCTATTCACCATTTACATCTTGCTAGAATTTAGAAATGCTACCTAGATTATGAAATTGCCTACCTGGGGAAATGTTGGAGTCAGTGCCTCTGGGGCAGATTTTCCCCTGAATGTGGCAGGCATTGGACACCAGGCTGTAAAAGAGACAGGATCCTAACCATGAGCATAACCTAAGAGCCAGCTGTGGAGCAGGCTGGTGTGTCAGAGACCACATTATCAGGATGGGCAGTCAAGGAAGAGACACAGAAAAGAGTGTCAGGCACACAAGTGAGCATCTGTCAACTCAAAGTTTATTCCACTGTCACATAAAGCACATAGCCTAGTTGTAGGATGTGGTTTTGTCAATAGGAGGACAGCTTATGCTCATTTTTAGTCAAACATAAGTAAAATTACTTGGCATGATTTTTGTCATTTGAGATGAAATTACTTCTAAGTAATTTCATAATAAGATGGAAACTACTTTGCAAAAGTTAGAAAATAGCCCACTGGAGAGGACTGGCTTGCATAGGAAGCAGTGAGTGCAATGAAGTGAAGCAAGAAGGAGTTGAAATCCAAGCAACAGAAACCCAGGAATAAATAGAGAATCATGTCCTGCTTCCACCTTCTGTTAAAGAACCCCATTCCTGGCTCTGAGGCTCTGGGCGCTGCAGTCATGGGCACTTTTTCAGTCTCAGCACAACTGACGCTTTCATAGTTTCTCTCTCCAAGAGTCTTCTCAGAGCCCTCTTGATGTCCTTATTCCTCAGACTGTAGATGAAGGGGTTCAGCATGGGGGTGACCACCATGTACATCACAGAGGCTGCTGCAGTAGAGAGTGAGTTCTGGGTCACAGCAGAACTAAAGTACACTCCCAGGAGTGTACAATAAAACAAGGAGACCACTGAGAGGTGAGACGCACAGGTGGAGAAGGCTTTGTACTTCCCCTGAGCTGATGAGATTCCTCGGATGGAGGAAACTATCTTGGAGTAAGAGTAAAGGATGCCAGTGAGGGAGCCACCAGCCAGCAAGACAGCAGCAAAATATATCACCACCTCATTGAGAAAGACGTCAGAACAGGCACAGTGGACCACCTGATTAAGTTCACAGAAAAAGTGAGGAATTTTCAAATCTGTGCAGAAGGATAGTCTTAGCACCATTAAACTCTGTAACAGGGAATGCAGAACACTCATGATCCAAGACACCAGAACCAACAATCCACACCACTGGGAGTTCATGATGAGCATGTAATGCAGGGGGTTACAGATAGCCACAAAGCGATCATAGGCCATTATGGTCAGCAGAAAAATATCCAACCCTGCAAAGAGTATGGAAAACTGCATTTGGCTGATGCAACTTTTATATCCTATGGCTTTGCTCTGTGTCTGGATGTCCACCAGCATCTTAGGGACAGTGGTGGAGGTGAAGCAGATGTCCACAAAGGACAGGTTGGAGAGGAAGAAGTACATGGGTGTGTGCAGGTGGGAGTCTGAGATGGTGACCAGGATGATGAGCAGGTTCCCCAGCACTGTGACCAGGTACATGGAAAGGAAAAGCCCAAATATGAGGGGCTGCAGTTCTGGGTCCTCCGAAAATCCCAGAAGAAGGAATTCTGTAATTAGTGTGTCATTTTTTGTACCCATATAGTTGATGTAACTAAAGAAAAAATGAGAAAAGCGATGTGACATAATTATGCAACAACCTCATGATACAAATGCTATCGTTTGTGTTCTACAATCAAGAAGCAAACATCTGGGGGGTTATTTTGTCATCTATGATTTAGAATTCCTGTGTCACTTTTTGCTTTTCCCAAGGAGTTTATCTATTCAAAAATTTGATTTGATTTTTTCTTGCATTTAATAGTGATCATGTTATAGGTACATCTAGGAAATGATAAATCGGAGGTAAAAAGAGTTCCTAACTAATGAAGGAGAAATAGTCCATGTAAACATAGGAAGATAGAGGGCTGATCATCTAACAATACAGATGGTAACATAAGAAGGAAAGAAACAATGCAGATGTAAGGGAGAAAGTACAGAGGGAGTTAACTGGTGTTGGGTGCTCAATTAAGACAAGCAGATAGGTGACACTTGAAAAGAAACCCCCCAGGAAGAGAGAGGGAGCCACAGAATATCTGCAAAAGTGTGTGTCCAACCGGAAGGAAAGCCAATGCAAAGTCCAGAAGAAACTTCCCCTTTTAGATTTTTAAGGGTCAACAGGAAGACAGGGTGACAGGCAGAGGAGAAAGATGGAGAGTGACATGAGCTGCTGTCAGAGAATAATGAAGAATAATTCAGCCTTTCTGCTGCTCAGGTCTCAGGGAGATTCTGTCCAGATGTCGTTGCATTTGAACTTTTAAAGTGCTTTGTGAGTAGAAAGGCATTCCCTTGTTATTCCATCTGTTGCCTTACAACCTGACCTCTGCAATTTGACTTACAGTTTAGAATATATTGTGCCCATGTTACCTCTCTATTAATCCTTCTCTAACCCCCTAAAGACAGACAGACAGACAGACAGAAAGACACACACACACACACACACACACACACACACACACACATACACATGTGGATCCATATGCTGGGATCTCCTGGAAACTTGTTAGTACCATGATCTTCTCATGCCCAAGCACTCTATTAGAAAGGAATGGACACCAGCCAAGCTCTTGACATCAAATGACCTTTCTTGAAATCGATGCACAAATGGTACCCAGAAATTTCAGTTTGTAAATATTTTGTGCACATGAAAATTTGGAGCATCCTTTTGCTATGGCCATTTTGTACTTCTGTGCTTAAAGAAACATAAAAACCCAGTTGGGGTATGACTCAGTGATACAGCATTTTTCCTGGCAAGCAGAAATCCCTGGTGGTCCCCCCAGAGAGTGCAGGGAAGAAAATTATTACTAGTGTCTGACAGCATTCCAATGCTAGTCTTGTCTCCTTAAGGACCATAAAAAGAAACCTTAAGAAACAAAAGATCAAAAAAATTCTCAAAAGGCAAGAGTTATCATGTGTTTCTGTTGCCAAGACACCTACAAGGTGAGCATGTATATGAGAAAAAACAAGCAGAAAGGGGAGAAAAATAAAAATTCATAAAAGAAAATATACAAAGGACAAAATAAGTACATTTTATATGAAATATAAAAATAAATATATTTATGTGCCTTTCACTATTGATGTGGCTCATGGGGTTTTAGTCTCATTTCATTTTTTCTTGATACTATAATTGTACATATTTAAAGGATATAAAGTGGAATTTCAATACCTGTTCACTTTGTGCAATGAAAAAATCAGGGTAGCCATGGACACAAACATCTCAAGCATTTATAATTCATTGTGTTAAGATTATTGAAAACCATCTTTTGTAGATACTTTGAAATTTACAATACATTATTATTAATTATGGCCACCCTACTGTGTCACACTATACAAAGGCTCACTCCACTTTGTACCCATCCATCAACCTTTACTGCTGTCCCATTGCCTTGTCCCCACAATCTAAAATAAACACATCAGTATATACTCAAACAACTCAGCAAACAACCACAGTAACCTCTCAGCTCCGGACAAGGCTGCATAGACTCTTAGGTGACATTAGGTTAATGTCCTTGGCTTCCAGCCTGTCATACTCCTTCCTGCAGCAACTACTGGAGACTCAGATTCACCTGGATGGATTTTCTGGATGAGAGGTCTACACATGGAAGTCCAAATTCCTCCCTGGATGGTTGATTATGGAGACTGAAATTGTTTCCAAGCAAGACAGCATTAAAGGGTCAAGCATCAGTACCCAACCAGATGTAGGACTGCAGAGTGAACCCCCAACAAGTCCAAGGTTACACACACTGGGGACGATGGCAGGTGAGATAGTCTACAGCTCAGTGTGTCTGTTCATTAGGCACATTTCCAGCACCAAGCACCTCATTTCCCTGTAGAATATTGCCATGCACCAAAAGCAATTTTTTCTCACAGATCCTGTCTTCCCAATATATACCACTTTAAATATCAGGGGAATAGTATTTCTCTTCCTTATGAAATCTTCTACCTTTCAGAGATCTAACATCCTGACACCCTACCCCAGGTCAGACCTAAAGTGTTCTCCAAAGTCTAAAAGATTGAACCTGTCTTACCCCATGGGTCCCCAGAGCCTAAATTGTATTGGTGACACACCCCTAATAGCAACAGAAATTTTACTATTTCTCTCTTCCTTGAGGATGTGAACTGTGTTCCTTTGATATAAAACCAAAACTACTAGAATATGTGGGTCTATGATATTTATTCTAAAAAAATTTAAACATCATGTTTATAGCTAAAAAATTATCATTTAACCCTGTATTTATAGAACATTTGATAATTCAAAGATAAGTATTTAGAACTTTTTACGCATATTGTCCTGCAATTTGCAATTCAAAATCAACAATGTAGAATACTCTTTAGTCACCCAAAAAGTCAAACAATATTTATGCAATCATTTAAATCTCAAAAGTGCACAAATATATATCATTTATATCTGTTATAGGGGAAATATAAAAGGGCCAAAAGTCTAGGGTGATGTGTTGTGACTCTTGATTAGGATCAGGGGCATATCATGTAGTTAACACATATACATTTATGATTGTACAACAACATAACTCAATAAAATTTTTTAAAAAGAAAATATCAGGCTGGAGTGGTGGCTCAGAGGTTGTGGTGCTTGCCCGGCATGCACAAGGATGCAGGTTCAAATCTCAGCATCACACACACAACAAAGTGTTCGAGCAATGAAAGCCACGTGAAAAACTAAGCAAAATTGATTCTCTCTCTTTCTCTCTCGTTCTCCTCTCTCTCTCTTTAGAAAAAATAAAAGAAAAAAGAAAAAGAAAATATGTAATAGCAACAGCTACCTGTTATCACTGGAAAGGTCAACAAAAACAAAAAAAATTCTCTTATTATCAATTTTTAAATAAAAATGACCATGTAGTTTAGAAGCTTTTGGCACTTTGGGAAATTTGAGAGAAGAATTGTGATATGAGCAGAGCAAGCTGGAAAAGCTTTAGTTTGTTTTAAGTGGAGCTTAATGGGTATTCTGGTGGGAGTACAGTACCTCTACATGTATATAAGTTTGGTCAACCAAAAATAATCTTTAAAATATCATGTCATGTAAAAGGGAAATTTGACTTCTTTTCCAGTTTGCATACCCTTATCTTTTCTCTGCTCTATCTGCTGTCTAGAACTTTCAGTTCTATGGTGACTGAGAATGATGAGTGGCACCCTTTTCTTATTCCCGATGATAGAGGAAAATGTTCCACCTTTTCCCCATTAGGGGCAGTGTTGGCTGTAGGTTTGACATTTGTAATCTTTTTTGTGTTGAGTGTATCTAATATGTTGAGAGGTTTTACAGTAAACAGGAGTTGAATTTTATCAAATATTCTTTCTGAATCTATTGAGTTGGTCAGATAGTTTCTGCCCTTCCTTCTGTTGGAGTTCCACATTTATTGATTAGATACATTAAACCATCCTTGAAACTCTATGATAAATTTCACTTTATCATGGTGTAGAATCTTTTTAATGAGTTCTTGGATTTGGTTTGCTGATATTTTTATTTTTTCATTTTTAAAGAGCTAATTTTATTTTTCTTCTGGTTTTTCTTTTCTTCCACTTAGTTGTGTATGTAGTACTGGGGTTCAATTCATGTCCTTGAGCATGCCAGGCAAGCCCTCCAACACTGAGTCACTTCTCCAACCCTATCCTTATTTTTATTGAGGATATGTATACATATCTTCATTTCTTCATTAGGGATATTGCCCTGTAGTTTTCTGGGACCTAGTCATTTCTTTGTTTTGTTTTCTTGGTTGTTTGTTTGTTTGTTTGTTTTCTGGTACCAGGAATTGAACCCAGCCCTTTTTAATTTTTTTTTTTATTTTGAGACACAGTCTCATTAAGTTACTCAGTGGCTTGCCAAGTTTCAAAGGCTGGGTTTGAACTTGTGATCCTCCTGCCTCAGCCTCCTGAGCAGGTAGCAACACAGATGTGACACCACACCCGTCACTTGTCTGGTCTCAATGTTAGGATAATGGTGGCACTATAGACTGAGGTTGGTACAGTTCCTGTGTCTCTGGTTTTTTGGGGGTGGCATAGTTTGAGAAGGTTTGCTACTAACTCTTCAAATGTTTGGGAGAATTCATAATTGACTGCATTGGGTCCTGGGCTTTTCCTAGATGGAAATCTTTTTTTTTAAAGAGGGACAGTGAGTGAGAGAGAGAGAGAGAGAATCAATTTTATTTAGTTTTTCATGTGGCTTTTGTTGCTCCAACATTTCATTGTGTACATGGTGCTGGGGTTTGAACTCGTGTACTCACACATACTGGGCAAGTGCCATAACTGCTGAGCCATCACTCCAGCCCCTAGATGGGAATCTTATTACTGACTCCTCCTCACTCTTTATCAGACCATTCATATTTTCTATTTCTTCCTGTTTCAATCATGTTGACATCTGTTTCACCTCCACCATGATCCCAAAGATGCTGCTGCACATCCAATTGCACACAAAGGTTACTACCTAGGTTTCCCATATCACCCAGATGTGCTTTTCAGTTTTGGACTATTGGACAATTTACTTCTTACTGTTATGACCTCTGAGCACTTTTTGGCTATCTTCCACCCCCTGGACTATACCTTCCACATGAGCCCCATCTCTGTGCCCATGTACTTCTCCTCCCTGGTCATCAGCATGCTGTGAGCCCTTCCTAAGAGTCTGATGCACTGCAGTTTTCTTCCTGCATGGTCCTGGAAATCCTGTGCTTTTTCTCTGAACTGCTGTGGTGCTCAGTTTTCCTGTTCAGATTCCTGTAACAGTAGCATCATGATACGCATGGTGATGGATTTCATAAGCATTTTCTTCTTGCTAGAATCCTTTTCTCTTCTGCACAAGTTGTGGCTTCAACCTTGTGCATATCAACAGCTGGTGGGATGTACAAAGCATTATCCACTTTTGGTTTTCCTCTCAGCTGTCTCCCTGTTCTACAGAACCTGCTTAGGGGGTCCAGCTCATTTCCATATGGACACACACTTCCTGGACAGGGGTGTTTGCCTCAGTCCTATACACAGTGGTCTCTTCCATGGTGAACCACTTCTTCTGCAGCCTGAAGAACAGGGACATGACGAGGGCCCTGAGATCATCTCTGCCGCCTATTGACCTCTAGCAACAGTGATAAAGACCCATGCCTGGACAAGTATGACCAGAGGCAATGGAACAGAATACTTCATAATGTGGACTCTGAGGCTTCCTCTGGATTCACATACTGATACTTGTTGCTTTTATTGGCAATTTATAAATTTTGTGAAGGAGGGTGTCTTCAAGTCTTTTGCCCATTTTGTATTATTTTTCTTCTTTTCAGTTTGTAGGAGAATGTAAATTTTTTTATCAGATATGCTTACGTGAGTGTATCTTTTATGAATGCTCCCTTTTCCATCTATTCATTGAGGCTTTTGAGGAGCAAATCTATATGATTTCTATAAAGCCCACTTATTGTCTTTTAAATTTTTTGTCTTTGTGCATTATATTTATTCATAATATTAGGGTTCATTTTGACATAATCCTACAAGCATGGGATATGATTTACTGTACTTTGGTCCCCAGTACTTCTTTCTCTGCTCTCCTCCCTCACCCTATTCCCCTTCTTCTACTACTCTACATGACTTCCCTCTATTCACATATGGTTTTTTAATAACTAGTGCTTTGTAGGAACACATCAAATGAAACTTGCTGTGGTATATTCATATATGCACATACCATAATTTGTGCAAAGTCATTCCACCAGTCCTCCCTTTTCCCATACCTCCTCCCCTCTCAAGTTCCTTCCTCTTCTCCACTGATCTCACTTCTATTTTCAGGGGATCAACTCCCCCACCTTTTTACCCTTATTTTGTTCTAGCTTCTACTCTTGCCTTTTGGGTCTGGCTTATTTCACCTAGCATGATGTTTTCCAGTCCTTCCAATTACCAGCAAACAACAGCAATTCATTCTTCTTCATGGCTGAGTAAAACTCTATTGCGTGTAAATACCACAATTTATCCATTCATCCACTGAAGGTCACCTAGGTTGGTTCAACAGTTTGGCAGTATTGAATGGAGCTTCTATAAACATTGATGTGGCTGTGACACGGTAGTATGCTGATTTTAGATCTTTTGGATGTTAACACCTAAAGCTATACATATTTATAGGGTACAGTTTAATTTTTCAATGCACATATATAGCAAGTACTGACTAAATCATGGTAACTAAATGTTCCTGTTTTACCATTACTTTGCATATAGAGCCTTGAAACTCCTACCTTCTAGTTATTTATAATATATCTAAGTTATTGAAAACCTCAGTCACCCCATTTGCTGTAAGAAGCTAGCACTTATTGCACCTAACTGTGTTTAGTGTCCTTATCCTACCTTCCTGCCCCCTTCGCAGCCCGGTTTTAACTCCCATATACAAATCATCTAGAGTTGAACACATGATCAAACATGTATCCTGCTGTGTGCACCTACCTGTAAATTAAATAACCATAGAAGTTAAACACCATAGAAGACACGAGTGGCTTAGCTTTGCTTCCATAACAACACCTCAGATCCCAGTGCTTTCATGTAAAGAGAGCACAGTCCCCATCACGTCACACGTAGGCTGCAGGCTGTGTGACTCTGACCCAGCTGTGCTTTGATCCATGTGCAGCATCATTTGGGGAACATGCTGAGGATCACCCATATGCACGAGGTGCTCAGCATCCAAACAGGAAGACTGACAAATGGTAGAATCTCACAGCATCTCTTACAGCTTCTTCCCAGGCCCTGAGCACAACTTTTCTCCCCACATTGTATCAGCAGTGTTCTCAGAGAATCCAAACCCACAGGAGATGGATAGAGAGACGGTAGACATATGGACAGATAACTGACAGACAGAGATGCAGATACACATCCAGGATTGGCTTGCATAATTATAGAGGTTGAGTAATTTTGCATTGGCTGTCTGCAAGCTGGAAAACAGAGAAGCCAATCACGTAACTCTGACCAATAACCTGGAGCTTTCAGAATAAGGATAGTCAGTAGTTAGCCCCTAGTCCTAGCTCAATGCCTAAGAGCTCCAGAGGCTGTTTGTGCCAGTCCCAGGCACCAAATGATGTAGAAACTAAAGTGTGATGTTTGACAGCAGCTGCAGGAAAGAAAGAGCCCTGACCCAGAAAGAAGAACCAGAGGGTCTTCCCCTGTTTCCACTTTCTTGTTCCATCCAGGCTCAAAAACAATCACATGGGGGTGACTCACATTCAGAGTGGGTCTTCCTCACTCAGTTTGCTGTCCCCAGCCTCAATCTTCCCTGGAAACAGCCTTCTGGCTTTACCCAGGAGCAATTCACCAACTCTACCGGCAACCCTCAGGCCAGTCAAGGTAACACCCAAATTTAATCATTCACTTATCCAAGTAAGAGACACTCAGAGGAACACACACTCATATCAGGTGAAGCTCTGTCAAGGCCCAAATCAGTGGGTGGGCTGACACAGTCTTCCTACACAAAACACGATTAATAAGAAATTGTGAGACAAAGCAAAAGCTATCTGGGGCAAAAACAGAATGGCAAGGCATTTCATTGTTCTGGTGACATCAAAATTTGTGAATTATATGCTCTGGATTTTCGAGAAGGAAGGTAAGAATTATGGAAGAGATAATTTCATGCAACAGGAAACATGAGCATTGTAGATATTCACAAGAGTGGCACATAGTAAAGCAGCTTGAAGAAACTAAACATTGTTCCTCTGCCTACCTGGAGCCATCAGGAGTGGGTCAGAGATGGTGTCCATGAGTCCAACACAGCATATAGTGTTCTCTCAGGCTCTGTGCTTCCTGGCTGGCTCCTAGGATGATGTCCCTTCCACCACCACTTGCTGTCTCCCAGGAGTAGGTTAAGGCTGTACTCCATTTCCTGTGCCAAGACCCTTGTGATGTCACAATGAACTGAATCAGTGAGGAACAAGGTGACAGTTACAATTGCTGCTGTCCACTGAGCATCTGTTGTATGCCAGCTAACTTCCTGTGAGCTTTAAAGTTACTTGTTTCACAAACAGCCTTCATAAGAAGGAGGGATTTCCCAAGTTTATCTGTAAGGAGCCAAAACCTGTAAGTTCAACTGTGTTATGAAGGACTTATACAAGAGGCAAGTGTCAACCGGTCTAGGCAGAAACGGAGTTAAGTCCAGAATCTGACCACCTAGAATCAGAACTGAGGGGATGGAGGCATCCATGGTGGAGAAAGCCTCACAATGCCTACAGACTTGACTCTAATGCTGGACCATAGCTTGGAGCTCAATATGGAACCACCATGTGATCCAGCACTTCACCACTGAGCTACATCGCCAAACCTTTTTACTTTTTCTTTTGAGACATGGTTTTACTAATCATAATCCTTCTGCCTCATCCCCCAGTGTCACTGGGATTACAGGCATGTACCACCAAAGCTGGCAGAATCTAAAATTTTAAATTCCATAGAACTAAAGATTAGAATAGTAGTGAGGAAGGTGTGCAGATTTTGGAAGAGGAATTTGGGAAGTGTTGGTCAAAGGACACATAATTTCAGTTAGACAGGAGAAAAAATTTAAAGAGATCTACTGCTATACACCATGGTAATCAAAGTTAACACTACATTGAATCTTGAAAAGTACCAACAGTGAATATTGAGTGTTCTCACTACTAAAGTGATAATCATGTTAAGTAATGTGCATGTTAATAAGCTACATTTAGTCATTCAAATAAACACATATGTTTTATATATTTGTATATATATTATATATTACATATATTATTTTACACCTTAAATGAATACAATTCCATTTATTAAAAAAGAGTGGTTAGTGGTTTACCAACCAGGATTGACAAACTCCATGTCAACAGGACATTAGTTACAAATGCACAAATCCTGGACCACTCTGACCTTCCAAATCATAATGTGCATTCACAAAAGATCCCCAAGTGATTTGCATTCACAGTGATGTTGGTGAAGTTCTAGTCTAGCAAATTCTTTATTATTGACATTGGCACTAGATACTACCTTGTAATACTACTATTAAGAACACTGAGCAGCATCCTGACTTCAACCCACTAAGTACAACACCAAGTCCCTCGTTTAACAACTCAAGATTCCTCCAGATGTTGCCAATGTCTCCTGGAAGCATCATCACTCCTGGTGGAGGCCCACTGCCCTGGGGCATAACTGGGAACAGCTTGGGTAATGTTCATCCTTACTCAATTCATAACATTGGGAAGATCACTTAATTTTTCTCAGTCCTATTTGTGCAAATGTAAGATAAGCCTTTAATTCCATAGACCTCATATAATGGACAAATGTAAAAATTAAATCTTGCAATCCTTGCAAGATTATAACTTAGTACACAGTATACAAAATATCTAAGTTTATCTCTTATGATTTCCAAATGTTTCACAAATGAAAGAGTAAATGACAATGCTTCATTTGTGTTTCAAAATGAAACCTCCTAACTTCTTTGTAAAAAAACATCTTGCAGGCTTTGAAGGTAAACGGATGGCTATGGAAGAAATTATGCTGAGTAAAATCAGTTTAACCCAGAGAACCAAGGGTCTCTGGATCTAGACCCTGGCCAGTGAGAAAGATGGTCTATTATCATGTGTTAAATCCAGATAAGGTGTAATGTTATACAACATAATATATTTTTAGAGATGTTGTGGGAAGGGGAAGGGAGGGATTAGGGTGGGTAATGGGGGGATCACTCTTGGGGATAATTCTAATATCCAGAATCTATACACATTTTATATTATTTTGTTAAAAACTTATATGGTTATTCAATAATAAATTTCTCAATTAAAAAAACATCATGAGCCCAAGAGTTGTAGCAATCACTCATGGCTGTATACCAAAATGAATACTGTTCTCTCCCTTGATGGAGTGAATAGAAAATTTCTGAAGATACCAGGAGCTATATGCCCTGTACAAGCCAGTGCTTTAAAGTTCCAAGGAATCGGGTACCTCAGACTTTCGAGGAAATTGTAACTAGGGAGTAGGCAAAATTGCTAAGGAAGGCAGGAGGCTTCTTTGAGAAAGAGTAATAGGACTGGATCCACCTGAGTTTTAACCTTCTCTCTTGGGAACAGAGAATGAGCAGGAATTGTTTCCTTTCTGCTCAGAGCAAAACCCACAGAGAAATCCAGTGCTAAGTGGATGGAGTAACAAGAAGAAATGAACCTAATGAGCAGAGATAGGAGCTACAAATAGATGCTCTGATGCTATTCCGTGGAGAGTAAACCGGTGCTTCATTCCTTGCTCCTATCCTGTCTTGGAACAAAGCTTCATTCTCCATCATTAACCATCCAGACCAGAATCCAAATTTCCATATGAAGACCTTCTTCCCAGAGAGTGCATCCAGGTGGCTCTAAGACCCCAGGAGCTGCTACAGGAAATTTTCAGCAAGAATGGAAGCTGACCAGCTAGACAGATGTAATCCCAGCAACTTGGGAGGGTAAGGCAGGCAGATCCCAGGTTCAAAGCCAACCTCAACAACTTAGCAAGGCACTTTTAACTTTGAAAGATTATCTCAAAATTTTTAAAAAATGGAAAGGGCTGGGAATTAGGTTCAGTGGTTAAATGCACCAGGGATCAATCCCCAGCACCACAAAAAAAAAGGAAAGAAAGAAAGAAAGAAGGAAGAGGAGGACAAATTTACATGAGGTCACCTGTGAACCCAAGGAGCCTAGCCCAGAGCTGAGAGTCACTGTTTGCTTTCTTATCTAACTAATTTGCAATTTATTTCCTTGTGAAAAAGAGCAGTGATTTTTAGATCCAGCAATGCATAGACCATTGTTGACACTGATGTGACTGAAAGATAATTGGATGAGACTAAATTAAGAAGTGGTATAAACAAGGTTACAGGAAACTAGAATGCATCCAAGGAGTTTTGCAATTCGGGAGTTGGAAAATTGTGTATTAGTTGTGGAGGGATGCTCAGGGAGGTGAAGTAGTTTTCCTCTCATTTTTAATGTGAAGTGTATTTGAACCTATTTATTTATTCATCACAGGATCAGGTTACATACATACTACCCTGCCACACAATTGCAAGAGGGGCATTCTCCTCTCATGCTGGGTCTTCACATGACCAAAATAAGTGTTATTTGATAGGTCAAAGGGAAAATTAAATAGATTTATGCAGCAAAGCTTTAATTATTGCTGAGGCTAAATATGTCTGCAGATTCTTCACCATTTTCTTGTCTTTTCCAATTCTAAATTTCTTGTGAAATAATGAAATTTCATTATTTTTATCAGGTGGGTGTTTAACTTTTGATTTTATTTTTTCAAAAAAATGGAGTTTTTATACCCTGTTTGTTTTTTGCCATTTAGTGCTGTTACGTGTATACATAGATATATTTGGGAGAGGGATGTGTGAGACTTTGGAGAGAGCTTTGTGACCAAATCTCTTTCAGTCATATTGCAGACCCATCTGCTCTATTGCTTTTTAAATTGGGGGCAGTTCCTCTGCATGGTTAGTGGTAATGAACTGCCTTTGATACCTTTTACCACTCTATTGCAAATCTAATTTTCTTTATTACTGCCTTTTCGCCTTTTGGGATTGGACCTATTTTTACAAGTACCATCATCATGTGGAGCGTATTCTTTTGCATTCACCCCAAAATTGCCTTTTGTTTTTCTCATAAATATCTTTTACATACAGTTTCATTATATTTATGGAGATTCCCTTTCTGTACAAGGGGCATAAATGGGATTCATGGGATTCCTGTCAGAGATAAAGGAGATAACGCCCATGGGGCACCCCACTGGCTGTATGGGGAGAACTCAGAAAGGGAGCTATCAGAATATTGTAACCCTGATTCTCACATAAATTCGTGATGTTTACCTTTGTAACCACTACCATAAGTTCATTTTATGCATTTATGTTTTCCTAGGATGAAGTTATAACTCTGGGTGCTGTTTCTTCCACCACTCATAGGCAAGTACCTGTTTTTATTATTTATTTCCATGCCTGTGCCAATCAATTCTTGAATTCAAGACAATAATGTTATTTTAGATCCTTTGTTGAGAAATTATTTCAGATTTTCATTCAGTTTCATTTAATGTAGTTGTTTTGAATCTATTTGTTCATATTCTTGGTGTATAAACTCTCATATTCATCAAAATTTTCTCTACTTTTAGATTTTTTTCACCTTTGTGAAAACATATACATGAATAAAGCAGCTCAGAGCTCTGCTTGGTTAAATCTCACAATAGCAGAAGCAGAAAGCCCTAATCTGAAGGCATCTGTGATACAATGATCCAAAGGATGAATCACATGAAGAAAGGGTTAGATTGTCATGACAGGTGCAGCATTTTATAGAGATTATTATAAAGTAAGCAGTTGTAAAGCCAGAGTCCCTGATCTTATACATTCCCAATAGGAAAAATCCTTCTAACACGTTGTTAAATTTGTTTTTCAGTATTTTCCCAGAAATTTTGCATCTATGTACTTCAAGAATATTGACCTGTGATTTTCTTTTCCTTTTTAGAAATTTATTTGAAGATACAATAAACCACATAAAACAGAAATTTAATAACATTATTCATATGTGCATCCAAAACACACTGTTATTAAAGGGTAATGACTACAAGGAACATGATCTTTAATGTGCTCATTGTATAATAAATTTGTGCAGAAAATTATTTGCAAGTTACAGAGGACCACTGATAACTGATAGTTTGTAAAATGCAACAAATAAGCAAGCATAATAATTTCAACTTTAATAATAACCAAAGATAACAAAATAATGGTGAAAATAAGATGTATGTGATTATTTTGAGCAAGGGTTCAAGGGAAGGAGCACTTTTGGGTAGAGTTGTAAACTTTATACAGTACTAACTTTCCACCTAGCAACCCTGAAATATGAATCCCAAGCCAGCAGATCCACTAGGGGATATGGCTGAGCAACAGAGCACTGGGCTAGTGTCCATGAGTCCCAGGGTTAGAGGCCCAGTACCTCAAAATAAATCAGTAAAATTATAAACTAGCAGATTTATATATATCACTTTACCCAGAAACTCCATACTCTATGAATTTATCTGAAAGAATAAAGTTGGTGGTAAATAAAAGGAAACTATGCCGCATAGTAGTATGTAATTTCCTTTTCTTGTAGTATCCTTGTCTTGAGACTTTGGTAATACACATGCCTGAACGCTAACCCACAAAGGGAAATAAGGAGAAGTCTGCTTGGATCCACGGAAAAACTTTAAAATAAAAATTCTGCATCATTCTATGTATATAAGTTGTCTAATGTCAAACTCGGAGGAATGGAGCAGAATAGAGGTGTCAGGTTAGTGAAGGAGAGAAGATCTCAGGCAGTGCTTTAATGGGTGTGAAGTTACAGTTACATGAGATGGTTAATTTCCAGACCTCCGCTACACAATACAGTGCTTAGGGCTAGCAGATAAGAATATGCAGTTGAAAATTTGCTGAAAGGACAAATCTCATTTTCAGTTTTCTGACCACGGATGAAACAAACAAAACACAAACAAAGGGTCCCAGGTATGCTCTGTGAGGTGGCGGATGTCTCTCTAGCACTCACTGTGGTGATGGGACCACCAGGGCTCACATATGTGTGAACTCGGATTGTAAACGTGGCATATGTACACAACATAACTACACCATAACAGAGCGGGTTAAAACAAAAGCACTAGGGACACCTTGTGGCAGAGAACCCTCTGCACCTTGACAGTCCTAGCATTTCAACAGCTCCAGGGAATCCATCCTCCTCCTCATTCTCAGACACAACCTCTCCTCCACCTCCTTCTTGCTCTTTCATGGCTTCCTTTTGAACACTGATCTACGCATCAGGCACCTTCCTCGGGGCCAGTGCACTGCTCCCTCCTCCTGCCTAACGCCTTCTTCTGCAGAAATGGTGCTCTGGCTTGAGGTCTCTATTCAAATGTCATCTTGTTCATCTGTCTTGCCAGGAGCCCCCTAAAATGGCACCTCTTCTGCTCTCCTTTTTAACTGCCCATGATTTCTTCATGGCAATTATAATTATCTTATATGTTACATGATCATTAATTGTGTTCAAATTTTTCTCCTAAAACATATCATTCCTTTATGGTGAAAAAAATTAGCAATAATCATCTAGCTCCATTGTCAAAAATAATTTATCTACCTATAGTCTTTCTGCATTGTTGAATCACAGGGACATTCATATTTCAGCAACCCATAAAGAACTCCATTTGCATTCCTGATGAGCATGAAAATTTGCTTACAAAAATTGTTGGATATGAAGTATTGAAAAGACCCTGAAGAAAGGGGCTTGAACTCTGAATCAGAGTTGGCAGAGGAAATATCTTAAGGAGGTCTAGGTACAAAAATTAGTGATGTGATTTCTCTCTTTTCTGGTAGTCTCCTACAGCACATGGAATCAAAAAATGACTCACAAGTTTCAGAATTTCTTCTTCTGGGATTTTCAGAGGATCTGGAGCTGCAGCCATTCATTTTTGGGTTTTTTCTCTCCATGTACCTAAACACTCTTTTTGGAAACTTGCTCATCATTATGGTCATCATTTCAGACTCTCACCTGCACACGCCCATGTACTTCTTCCTCTCCAACCTGTCCTTTGTGGACATCTGCTTCTCCTCTACCACGGTCCCAAAGATGATGTTGAACATCCAGACACACAGCAAGGTCATACTTTATGAAGGCTGCATCACCCAGATATACTTTTTTGCATTATTTGTTGTGTTGGACAACTTCCTCCTGGCTGTGATGGCCTTTGACCGATTTGTGGCCATCTGTCACCCCCTGCACTACACAATCATCATGAACTCCTTGCTCTGTGGATTGTTGGTGCTGGCATCCTGGATCCTCAGTGTCCTGAATTCCCTATTACAAAGCTTAATGGTGTTGCAACTGTCTTTCTGCACAGACTTGGAAATCCCACATTTTTTCTGTGAAGTTAATCAGGTGATACATCACGCCTGCTCTGACACCTTTCTTAATGATGTAGTTTTGTATTTTGCAGTTGTGCTGTTGGCTGGTGGCCCCTTCACTGGCATCCTGTACTCTTACTCCAAGATAGTTTCCTCCATCCGTGCAATCTCATCAGCTCAGGGGAAGTACAAAGCCTTCTCCACCTGTGCATCGCACCTCTCAGTCGTCTCCTTATTCTATTGCACAGGACTTGGTGTGTATCTCAGCTCTGCTGTGACTCAAAACTCACGATGTACTGCAATAGCCTCAGTGATGTACACAGTGGTCACCCCCATGCTGAACCCCTTCATCTACAGTCTGAGGAATGAGGACATCAAGAGAGCTCTGAGAAGACTCCTTGGGAGGACACCTGGAAATAGGACCAATTGATCCACCTCAATAGAGTTGCCTGTGATTGCAAGGCTCAAAGTTTTGGAACCAAAAACCATAATTTATCAGATTGTAGAATGAAACCTTGATCCTTTTATCTCTTGCAATTTCCATTTCTTTGACATCAGCTTCCCTACGCTATTAAAGTACCTGGCACGACTAGGCTTTCTGTTCTTTCATGTGTCTAAAGATTTGTTTGCTTTGTTATTCCCTACTTTCCCAAACTTAGTCCCATGCTTCAGTCAGAAGTACATGGAAATTCCCACTCATGTCACAAAATAACAGACTTCTTAAGTCTAATCTTTTCTTTTCTTTCTTTTCTCCCCTGACCCTAGTGCTAGGAATGGAACCTATGGCCTCATGCGCACCAGGCAAGCGCTCAGTCACTAAGCTACATCTACAGCCCTTAAAAGTAATTTCTTTTCAAATAACATATCCTAGTCAAGTTTTTCTTTCTTGTGTTTGAGTAAAGAAATGGTTGTGAGTTTTATGACTCATATGCGGGATCAATGCACTAGGAAATAAAAGCCTTTTATTTAATTATATAATATATAAAATCTGAGACCAGTTTTTCACTTGTGTTCCCATCATTCTTTTCTTTTTGCTTCTTCCTTGTTTCTTTTCCTCTTTCATTCTTTCTTGTTTCCTGTAAGCACTACAAACCAGGGCCTCACGTAAATTAAACACAAATTCCACCACTGAGCTACTTGCCCCAGGTCCCATCGCTGTTTACTACATCTGCTTTTCATGGTTCTATGGACTTTAACACACGAAGGTGTTTTGTAACTTGTCGTTGGGTTTTATTCCCTCAGTAGGTTCTTATTATTTTTATTATTTTTTATTTTATTTACTTGACACTCCTACCTCGGTTTCTTTTCTTATTCAGCTCTGCACCCTGTGTACTCAACTGGCAAAAATTTTCAAATATATTTCCAAGTAGAGTTTGTGTGGAGAGACAAACTTGAACAGATTAACTCAAGTTCTTAGCACCAGAGAATACCTTAAATATGATCTACATAATTTTAAAGAATGTAACTTTATTTCTATGGAATTTTTTTCTTGGCAGGCTGTTTCTACCCATTGAAGTGTGGGAGGTTGTCATCCATGACAGAGGGTTTATTTGTTGGGTTTTAGGATCGATTTTTGGGCTTTCATTGAATTATCTTCCGGTTGTGCTTGTCAGTGTCTAATTCTGTCTGTATACATGACTCTTCCCTTTGTTCCAAATGAAATGTCACCCCATTTTCTAAATTTTATCATAACCACTGACGAAGACTGTACATGAAAAAATCATCCCATGTTATCCCCTTTACCATCAGGAATCAGTTCAAACTTTAAAATCTTTTGATGATTCATAGGAGAGTATGAACTCAAATCAGTCATGTGATTCAGAGTCAACAGTTTTCCTACTGAAAGGTGCCTGTCGTTTTTACATGTCTTGGTCAGCCAGAACCTCATTGGAGTCACTTCTTAACATGGTTATATGAAACAAACTTGAATAACATAGCTGTGAATGCTATAATCAAGTATAGAACACATGTCAAAGTCAGATTATTGTAATTTTGTTCAGTTATTTTTCCCTTTGATTATTTTATCAATTAGCCATTGTTGTGTATGAAGTCATCCTAAAATCAAATGAATTGATATAATACCATTGACAACAAGCAGAAGTATAGGGTAGAGGGTGGAGGGTTGCTCTGAGCTCTACTGGTCCCATGAGTCTATACACAGTTGTGAGTCTACATTGTGTTTCCAAGGCTCACTCATGGTGTTGAGGGAAAATACAGTACTGTCTTTCTGGAGAAAATTCAAGGTCAGTTCATTCCATTTCTATATCAATGTTAACTTCCTAG
>PVKS010034634.1:0-20720 GCA_004027875.1 Aplodontia rufa
ATCAAAATGGATCAAGGAGCTAGGAATTAAACCAGCTACCTTGCAACTGATGGAAGACAAATTAGGTCCAACACTTCAGCTTTTGGGAGTAGGCAAAGACTTTCTCAACACATATCCTGAAGTGAAGGAAGTAAAGTCAAAAATCAGTGATTGGGATGCCATAAAGCTAAAAAGCTTTTGTACTGCCAAGGAAACAATCTAAAAAGTCAAGAGGTTTCCTACGGAAATGGAAAGAATCATGGACTATGATTCCTTTGACAGGGGTCTCATATCCAGAATCTACAAAATCCTCAAAAACCTCAACTATAAAAACACAAATAACCCAATCAATAAATGGGCCAAAGAGCTAAATACAAACTTCTCAACAGAGGACATTGATCAAGCCAATGAATACATGAGAAAGTACTCTAAATCACTAGTAATCAGAGAAATGCAAATGAAAACTACATTAAGATATCACCTCACGCCAGTCAGAATGGCAAAAATGAAGAAAATTAACAATAATAGATGCTGGAGGGGCTGTGGAGAGACAGGCACACTAACACACTGTTGGTGGAGCTGCAGACTGGTTTGGAAAGTAGTGTGGAGAATCCTCAAAAAATTAGGGATGAGACCACCATATGATCCTGCTATTCCACTCCTGGGTATTTTTCCAGGGGATTTAGAATAAGCACATTATAGTGACACAGCAATATCTATGTTCATAGCAGCTCAATTTACAATAGCTAAATCATGGAAACAACCCAGATGTCCCTCATTGGATGAATGGATCCAAAAGCTGTGGTACATATATACCATGGAATTTTACACAGCAATTAGAAACAATGATATTGCAGCCTTTGAAGGTAAATGGATGGCTATGGAAGAAATTATGCTGAGTGAAATCAGCATAACCCAGAAAACCAAGGGTCGAATGTCTTCACTCATCTGTGGAGGCTGGAACTAGACCCTGGCCATTAAGAGAGTTGGTCTATTATCAGGTGTTAAATCCAGATATCATGTAATGTTACACAACCTAATACTTTTTTTTAGAGATGTTGTGGGAAGGGGAAGGGAGGGATAAGGGTGGGTAATTGGGGGGGCACTCCTGGGGGTAAATCCAATTTTCAGAATCTATATACATTATATATTATTTTGTTAAAATTTGTATGATTGTTCAACAAATAAATTTCTCAATAAAAAAAAAAACTAGGAATGGAACCACCATAAGACCTACCTATCCTATTCCTTGGTATTCTTCCAAAATAATTAAAATTAAAATACTATAGAGATACAGGCACATCAATATTCATAGCAGCATAATTCACAATGGCTGTTATGAAACCAACCCAGATGCCCATTAACAGATGAATGGATTAAGAAAATGTGGCATATAAACACAATATGGAGTTTTATTCAGTCATAAAGAAGAATGAAATTATGGCATTTACTAGTAAATGATAGAAATGAAGAACATCATGCTAAGTAAAATAAGCCAGATTCAGAAACTAAAAGGCCAAATGTTTTCTCTCATATATGGAAGCTAGACTAAGATAAAGGAAAGGAGGAGGGAAGGATAAAATATCCTAAAAATATAAGGAAGATCAATAGCGTAGAAGGAAGAGGCCGAGTGGAGGAATGGAGAAAGGGAGGCAATGCAGAACGCATTCTTTAAAAATCATGTTATGTGCATATATAAATATACCACAGGGAATTTTTGCCTTTATAAATAAATAAAAAGAGTCAATGAAAAATAAATAGATGAGTGAAAGGAAGTCTAGTAGATTAGAGGAAGGAGAATAGTGGGCAGGGAGGAGGGCAGGAGGGGAAAAGGTGGGGATTGTGAACTGAAATCCAATTCCATGCATGTATGATTTTGTCAGAATGAACCCAACTACTATGTTTAACTATAGTCTTCTAATTAAAAACAAAACAAACAAAACAAAAAACCTGTGGGCTTTTCAAACTCTGGGGCGTTTCAGAGCCTTACTCTAGGACTTTCCCTACTGAGTGATGACAGATGCACCTCTATATTTACTGACGTGTGGAAAGCCCTTCATTCTTTCAGAGCTACTTCCCTTTTCCCTTTCCTCAGAAGTTGGAATGAAAATCCTCCCATATTTAGTGAATGATCCAAACTGCTGCCATCTGTGTGTGCAGAAGGGAATTGAGGGCATGAAAAATCAGTGGTGGATTTTCTGCTCCTCAGTTTTCACAAAGGCACTGACTGAGAAAACAAAAGGCTGTATTTACAAAGATTGCTCAAGGGCCTTCTCCACCTTCCCATACTTCTTTTACTTTTCTGTTCATCAGTATACTATGAAATGTACCGAAGGAGTATGAGCTTATTCCTGAAAACTATCTATGGTAATGGCAAAAAACAGCTCTGCAGACCAATGGAATTGAACAGAATTCAGAAATAATCTTTCATATATATGATCAAATGATTTTCAATGGGGGAAGATAAAATTTTTTCAACAAATCCTCCTATACAGTGAAAACCGTATATCCGCTTGTTGAAAAATGAAGTTGAATCCTTACCTAATACCATACAAAAATATTAACTAAAAGTGAATCACAACCTAAATGTAAGGCCTAAATTTATAAAACTCTTAGAAGAAAACAGGGGAAAAAGCTTTACAGCACTGAATTTGGTAATGATGTTTTAGATTTGACACCAGATGTAGGCAACAACAACGAAAAAATGGAAATAGTGGACTTCATGGAAAAAATTTTAATTCATCTTATCACTATAAAACACTATAAACAAAGTGATCCATATAATGGGAGAAAATATTTGCAAATCACATATCTGATTGATATTCAGAATATATATATAGAACTTCTAAAACCATCAACAACCAAAAAAAAAAAAGCCATATTTCAAAAACAGACAAAGAACCTGAATGGACATTTCTCCAAGAAAATATACAAATTACTAATAAACACATGAAAGCAATATCATGCTAAAATGTGGAAGTGGCTCAACTGTCCACTGACAGATAAATGGATAAGCAAAATTGATATATACATACAATGGAATATTTTTCAGCTTTAAAAATGGAAAGCAATTCTACAATGTGCCACAACATGTATAAAGCTGGAAGATATTATGCTAAGTGAAATACTCTAGTCATGAAAAGGTAGATACTTGTATGATTCTACTTTATTAGGTACTTAGAATAGTTGAATTACAAAGATAGGAAACAGAATGGTGGTTGCTAGTGTCTGGAAAGGGAGACAACGGGGAAATTCAGAGTTTCAGTTTTACAAAATGAAGAGAGTTTTGGAGCTAGATGGCGGTCAAGGTTGCATAAAAATATGAAATGTACTTAATACCACCAAACCATACTTAATGCCATTGAATTTAACAATTAATGCTAGCAAATTTTACAATGCACTTATTTTCCCACAATAAAAAAGGGGGGGATGGTTGAGGGAGAATGATCAAATGCAGGGAAGCCAGGAATAACTGAGCACACTGAATTCTGGTTCTCTCTGTGTTGGTATTTAGAGTAGTGCCTTTAGGAAATAGGTGGATGAAGGTGTCTGTGAACTTATACAAATGATCTGAAAGCCAATAATTCATTTTGACCAAAACCAACAACCTTTCATAGATCAGACTGGGAAGTAAATAGCTCTCCAAACTGAATCTTTTTTTTTTTTCCCTCATCTGTCCAGTTTTGATGCTTTAAGGGTCTTTGAGAGTTCTTTTCTGGTGTGTCCATGCACTCCATAGACTAGGAAAAACTGGTATCACAACTCTTCAGGACTGGTGACCAAAATTACCTTTTTCATGACGGGTGTAAATGGATATATGTGGAAGGATAGTGAAGAAAAGAAAAAAGAAAAAGTGAAGTCTCTCTCCTTCACAGTCTGTACTAGACATGGGTATGGGGAGGTGGGAATAGAGGGGTGGATCTAAGAGAAGTTGCCCAAGGCTTCTTAAACTGCCCACCCTTCCCACTACCTCCTCCCCTGCCCCCTGCACTTTCCATTGTTTTTGTTGTTGTTTTTTTGTTTTTCCTATCACAACTGGGTATTTAGCACTAATTCATTTCTATTGACAGGGCTTAGATTCCTCCCAATCTCGAAGCTTCAACATAGCAGAAATATTCAGACACACCCTAACATCCAAAAACTGAAGTGGATTGATTCTGACAGTTACACTGAAGTGGCCAGATTGAGAGGCAATGGGTTAAAAAAAAATCAGGAGTGGGAGTAATTCTGATTTAAGAACATGTGCATGGGGTGGGGGTTTAGCTCAGTGGCAGAGCACTTGCCTAGCACGCTGCAAGTCCCCAAGTTTGGTCCTCAGGCCTGAAAAAAAAAAAAAAGAACATGTGCGTTATCATATCATATTGTTACTTTATGTGTATTATGATTGTACAATAACTCAACTCCTTTTTTTTTTTTAGAGAATCAGTTTTATTTAGTTTTTCATATGGCTTCAACACTTCTGTGTACATGATGTTGGGGTTTGAGGTTGGGTCCTTGCACATGCCCGACAAGCACCGTAACCACTGAGCCACTGCTCCAGCCCTCAACTCTTTGATAAAAGATGAAATAAAAATATCTAGGGCACATGCAGAGGTGCTAGGGATTGAACCCAAGACCTCATGCATGGTAAGCATGCATTCCACCACTGAGCTGCACCCTCTCCCACACTTATTGCCACTCTTATACACCTAGATACCACAATTGCCTGCTAATGTTCTGTGACATGATCTAAAATGACAGCATCTGCTCTTCAGCTCCTCTTTTCCTGAAATCCTAGTTTCACTTTGGATGAAAAGTTCTCATGAAGGCTACTAGGATCTTCTGTAACAGTAAGACTAAATCCTGCAAGTATTGCTTCTGGCACTCCCCAGTACCAGACCAGCTCCTTTCCAACACCAAGGAGAGTTCCAGAATGGAATATTCCCTTAAAGCACCAACCTCCTTCATTTATGTCTGTGGTACTGACAGGAAAACATAAAAGGTAGTATCAGGGAATACAAAGATCAGAACCAGAGCAGTTTAGGAAATTTAGGTCCAGGTAGGGAGATAAGACTGAAGTGGAATCAATTCACACTATCAAAGTGAAAAGAAGAGAAAAGAATGTATCAGTCACAACTTTGGTAAACCACTGCACCCAGCACCCTTGACTGGAAACATGAAAGTTACTTTCTGCCCAAGATGCTGGTTTTGAGAGTCCTAGGGATGCAAGACTCCAGTGAAAGGATTAGAAAAGGCACTCTTGTTGATTTAGTGCCTCTTGCAGATGAAATCTTTCCCCAGTGTGGCAAATCAAATGAAACAAGAGAACTAGTTCTTTATAAGGCCTCCCTATACCCAGACAGATTTTCAAAATCTCTGTGTTCCTGGGACACAATCGTAGACATTTATGTCTTTATTCAAAATGTGTAAAACTCTGAGATTCATATTTGTTGACACAGAAGGCCCAAGTAAAACCAATTTCAAGCTGCCAGCTTCCAGATGAGGTGATTGTTAACTAATCTTTGTTCTCTGTCCACATGGAGTCTTTTCCTCACTCAGAGGAATCTCATGGAGTCCTCCTTTATGTCAGGAATTTATTCATTAATATTTGGCAAAACTTCTCTCATGTCTGGCCCTGAATAGTCCTATCAGCCAGACAGAATTTGAAGATAAGAAAGAGGGAAGCAATAGATCTCACTAAGGAAAACGTTACACAAATGTCCCACCCAAAGGTGTGTATGGCAGAAATCTGTAAATTTATTCTGTAAATAGTCAGGAAAACTAAGCCAGGTTTACAGGGCTATAGAACTCCATTGCAATACTCAATTCTGTGGTGTAGCCAGAAAGTAGGCAAAGAGGATACCAAGGTGAATGAATATAACTGTGTTTAAGGAACTGAAACTTGAATATCAAAAGTTCCTCATGTCATGAGATTTTTCTTTTGATTTTCTCAACCATTAAAAAATGTAAAATCCATTCCCAGTTAGTAGGTTTGCAGAAATAGACAAATGATGGAATTTGGTCTGCAGGTCATAATTGTCCAGCAATTACTTTTGGGGTTGGAGATTTAGCTCACTGGCAGAGCACTTGCCTAACATGCGCAATGCCCTGAGTTCGGTCCTCAGCCCTGAAAAACAAACAAACAAAAAACAAATCTTTAAAATGACTGGTGATGTAACTCAGTGCTAACACAGAAGACCCTAGGTTTAACCCCTAGCACTGCAAAAGAAAAAAAAAAAGGAAAAAAAGTAGACTTGAGAGATCTTACTTAAAAACAAAGACTTAAAAATTATATAAATAAACAGTAACAGATGCTGGAAAGGATGTGGGGAGATAGGAACACTAGCACACTGTTGGTGAAACTGCAAACTGGTACAAGTGCTCTGGAAAGCAGTGTGGAAACTGCTCAAAAAATTAGGAATGGAACCACTGTACAATCGAGCTATCCCTCTTCTGGATATTTTCCCAGAGGAACTAGAATCAGCACATTACAGTGACACAGCAAAATTAATGTACATAGCAGCTCAATTTACAATAGCTAAATTATGGAATCAACTCAGATGCCCCTCAATAGATGAATGGATCTAAAAGCTGTGATTTTATATATATATATATATATATATATATATATATAACATATAGATTATTACATATATTTTATATATATTACATTTTATATATATTACATATTATATATACATATATATTTTTTTAACCCAGCTATTAGAAAAAATATTGCAGACTTTGAAGGTAAATGGATGGCAATGGAAGAAGTCATGCTGAGTGAAATTAGCCAAACACAGAGACTCAAGGGTCAAATGTTTTCCCTCATTTGTGGAGGCTACAGCAAAACCCAAGCTTGAGTGAAAAGTAGTCATGCTCTTGTACAAGACCCACCAAAGGCATAGCAACTTAATCTAGGGGACTATAGATATGTAGGGGAGGTGGTGAGAGAGGGAGGAGGACGGGGGAAGGGTAGAGGGAGAGAGGAAAAGAAGGGATCTAGGGAGACAATAAAAAATGTAGCATTCTCTTTACCCCTCTTCCAAGAAGCCAAATAATACTTATACAACCATTTAGTTCTGGAAAGTTCACAATTATATATAAGTATAAATATATATACACATATCTATCTATATATATATATATATACATCTCTCTCTCTCTCTCTCTCTATATATATATATATACACACATTTATATCTGTTCTGGGGGGAAATATAGAAGAATCAAGAGACTGGGGGCTGGGCAATGGACAGGTGACTCTGGATTAGAATCAAATGCATATCATATTGTTACCTTATATGCATCTATGAATGTATAACAACTCAACTCCTTAATAAAAAATGTATATCATATTGTTAGTTTATATGCATTTGTGATTGTACAACTCAATAAAATAAGGAAACTCTAAAAACATTATATAAGAAAAATCTGATGTTATTTTTAATTCTTAAGAATTGTTAGAATAGGAGCTACAGACATGGTCCAGTGGTTGCTCAGAAGTTGCAATGCTTGCCTGGCATGCATGAGGATATGGGTTCAAACCCCAATACTACATACACAATGAAGTGTCAGAATGACAAAAACCAGATGGAAAAAATAAACAAACTGGACTCTCTCACTGTCTCTTTCTCTCTAATAAAAAAAAATTTTAGAACAATTGGACTGCTTTGGTAATTTAGAACTAAAATACATTTGCTTTTTACCTAAACATATAATGTGAAATAAGAAATATGATTTTTAAAAATATATTAAAGCTTTAAAATTTATTCACTCACTAACCCCAAATTTAAACCTTTACACTTCCTAAATTCTAATGGTTTTCTAGGCTCACTTATTTGGGAGGCTCTAGAGTGAGAAAAAGAGGAGGGAGAGGAGTTGGAAAAGTCACCAGACTTTGATGTGGATCTGCCTCCTTTGAGAAGAAAAAGAGGAACTGGATAGGCAGAGTCTCCCACCGCCAGGTCAGTGATGAATCTGCTAACCAAAGTCACAGGTTAGAGTAGTATGGCAAGAATGGGCATGCCATAGTATTCTTTAGCTGAGAGCAAATGTGGAAAGTATAGTGTGGAACCAAAATGGTGGTAGATACAGAGCTAGATTCAGTGTACAAGATTTGGGACCATTTGCCAATTAAACTCTCAGTGGGAACTGTGACTGGTGCATTTCCACTATCACTACAGGACAGATAAGTTTTTCTCCCTCCAAAAATATTTATGTTATTAAATTCTGTGTTCAGCTAAATTATATTGTAATGACAGACGTGTATTAAGAGGTTTACCCTCTCCTTTTATATTCCAGCCTGCACTGCAAATTGCTTTTATTTTTATTGTTTTCTTTCTTTTGCTCTCTAGATTTTTAAAATTTTTACATATTATCTGTTTGTATATTCCAGATTTTAGGCCCTTTTGAATATGTGATTTGGAAATATTTTCTCTCTGTAGCTTGTATTTTCATTCTATGAATAAGGGCTTTCACAGAACAAAAATTTTTAATTTTGATGGAGTCCTATTTTTCCTTTTACGGATCATATTTCTGGGAAGTCTGAGAAGTCTTTGCATAACCCTGGGCCCTGCAGGTATTTTCCTGTTTATTTTTTCCCTCTAGAAGTTTTATAACTCTTCTTTAATATATGATATTGGGAAAACTGGATACCCACCTGCAAAAGAATAAAGGTGGATCCTCACCTAAGCCTCCTAATTAGAAGTGCTTTTGGCCAGAATACTGAGAGATGTTGTATCTTCATCAAGAGGAGTGTGAGGTCAATATTCCCAGCATGGTGATATCAGTTTGATCATTTTTGATAACATATTATCTCCTGGATTTTTTCAAGATGAAGTTACCATTTTCATAAGAAATCTCTTGGAAATATTTTGAAACTACACAAATGTCTTATTCCTTGTCAAACTTTCACCCACAACTTTAGCATTGGTTAATTAATTTTGTCTGAATCAATCACTGCATGATGGTAGAAATTAACGACTTTGTCATTCCTTGCATATTTATGAATGGGCATACTACTGTAAAAAAACCTTTCTCTTCTCTCTTTTCATCTTTCTTCTGATCTTATCTGTGTGGACTAGAGTATTTTCATTTTATTTAACAAATTATATTCCTTTATTGTGGTGGGTTTCAAGAAATCAAGCCATAAAGCTAGCTCTGCCCCTAGCTACTGTGGTGTATTGTTTTTACACTTTCAGCAGTCAGAGCTAGGACAGGACCGATTTTTTGCCTTTGTCCTAGTTTCCTGTAGCCCTTTGTCAATGATTTTAATACACTCGTAGCATCATAAAAACAACATACTAAATAGAATTCAAGATTTGTTTGTAGATCTGTTGTGCCTAGAATTCAGTTAAAGTCAAAGTACTGTGTAAAACTTTTGCTTGATTTCGTCTGTTTTAGTTATTCATTCACGAGGCAGTCTTGCCATTTTGCCTAGCACTGGCCTCGAATTTGAGATTTTCTTGATTTAACCTCCTAAAGAGCTTGGATTACAAGCATACACAACCACATCCAGTCTGTGCCTCCCCCCACGTTAGTGTTATATTAGTCATTTAAGTTATTTTTTCTATGTGTATTCAAGTTTAAAGTACTTTTCCTCTATCCTCTTTATTTAATTTTTAAGTTTGACTATATAAAGTGTTTACACGATTCAAAAGACTTTCTACACAGAAAAGTTTTACTCAAGAGAAATTTTCAAATTGCAAGAGATTATTGTATCTTGGGACGCCCTCGTGTGGAGAAACGTACGTGCCCTTCAGGCTTCGTCTTGGGAACCAACTTTGGGATGGCCGACAGGAGTGCATAACTCCTAGGAACCGTGCCTCACTAACAGTTAACTTTTTTTTTTTTGCCTCCTTCTTTTTAGATTTGAGAGATAGGATGCCTGTAGGGAGTTCAGAAAGAACAGAGTAATATATATAAAAAAGAAAGAAAGAAAAGGAAAAAGAAAAGTCCGGAGGGGGAAGGGAAAAAAAAAAAAAAAAAAAACCCACAAGCAGAAAGATGCCACTAATATGTTTTTGAAGCGAAGTTGAACCAGCGGGGGTGTAGCTCAGTGGTAGAGCGCGTGCTTAGCATGCACGAGGCCCCGGGTTCAATCCCCGGCACCTCCAATTGGAGAACCGTCCCTTTTTGAGATGAAAACGAGTGGAAAAGTTTTTTGCTTACAATTCTTAGTTTTTTTACACGTCAAAAAATACATTCCCTTAGCAAATTTGTTAATCATTTTGGCATACGGGAGTTGACTTGAGCTCGTTAATGCATACTTAATTTTTTTCATGAACTATACATTTTAACTTTTTAAGCGTTTTAAGTTGACAAGATTTTACGCACTGTGTGCAACATGTTTGGAAATATACTTACATATATTAGAATGCTTAGAGAAAATCCACATGTGTTACCTCACACAATTTTGTGGTGACAAAATTTCTTCCTCTTACCTGTCCCAGACTCAGACTCTAGGTGTGGTTAGAAGAGCACACCCTCTTGAAAAAGCTGAAGGGGGAAAAAAAGTGGACCTCCCATTTATGAAAGTCCCCCAAAAGGGTACAGACACTGTCTACAGCGATTTAGGACACTTGCACTATACTTGTGGGCTGATTCGACTCCTACAAGTGACGAAAGTGCTCCACCTGAACAAATTAAATTCCCTGTCGACATTCATTACTCGTTCAACAACGCGAGACTCGCAAATATTTTACACAAAGTGGCTGATGACAAATAACACGGCATATAACTATAAACTTACACTTTTATAATCTTTTGAAATTAAGTCTTTTACTGTTCTCATAATTTTATCATCACTAGTTATAATTCTGCTTAGCAATTTCACTTCAAGTTGTAATAAATTATTGCTTTTTCAACTTCTTAGAAAACATTCACACAATTTATTTCTTCAAATACTTTAAGCTGCTTTTGACTTTTTTAATAAACAGCGGAATAATATTGGTGACCTATTAACTCCTCAAGCACAAAGGAAAATCACACAAAATTACTTCCTGTTTATTTTTGTTTTTTGATGTCGCTCCCATTATCCTGAAGTCTTCTATCAACCATTTCACAAGTTTATTTTCTCATCACAGATTTCTTTGGCTGCTAAAACCAAACACAGTTCAACTTGGGAAATGTTTGCTTGCGTGGCTCTGCTTGGTTTTGGAGAGCTGGGGGTTTAAACTCAGGATCTCCAGCACACCGGAAACAGCGCTCGGCTGCGTTACCGCACCCTCACCCCGCCGTTCGGCCCCTCCGTTAAAAAAAAAAAAAAAAAGTGTTCACGAAGAAAAGCTGCAGTGATGAGAAATGCCATTACTTTACTTGGCTAATGTTTCAGAGTTGCGTTCCTGTAAGTTGGGAACGTTGTGGGGAGTGCTGTGGTCACGTGCACGTTTACAGTATTCTCTTAGCAAAGTTACGGCGTGGACTTGTTTCTCAGTGTTTAGAGGGTATGAAAAACGAAAGAACTAAAATTAGAAAAGAATAAGGAACCCGAGGAATTTTTCTGCTTTAATTTCCTTAATTGTGTCTGTGGAAGAGCAAGAAGACCTTATTTATTATTGGTGCATTATAATTATACCTAATAGTTGGATTCATTATGCCATATTTGTACATGCACATTTTACCAATCCTATCCCCCTTTACCTTCCTTTTCCCCTCTCTTCTTTCCTCCCCCTGGTCCACTTGCTCTACTCTACTGATCTCTTTATTGTTGTTGTTGCATTCTAATTATATATAAAAGCGAGATTCACTGTGGTATATTCGTAAAGGAACAGCATACTTTGGTATATTTCATCCCCCAGTCTTCCTCATCCCCTCCTCTCCTTCCTCCCTTTCGATCCCCTTGCTTTACTCTATCGGTCGCCCTTTTGTTTTCGTGAGGTCCCAGAAAGACCTTTTTTTTTAACTGCTGACCCCTCTTTTCTGTCTCCCTCCTCCATCTATCCAAACACTGTGCCAGGAATTTGATCCAAACGATTTGCGTGGGAGACAAAAGCACACCCGGAATCTGAAACATGCTAAAAACGAAAGTTGAAAACAAAGTATTGAAGGACAAATGGAGAAATCCCCCTTCATGAGGACGCCGAGATAGCTCAGTTGGGAGAGCGTTAGACTGAAGATCTAAAGGTCCCTGGTTCAATCCCGGGTCTCGGCATTCTGAGCGTTTTAGTCGATTTCCAAAGAAAAAAATTCTATGTATGGAAAGATATACTGCTATAGAGAACCACGGTAGCTCTGTTCTGTGAAGTAGTGAAAATCCGATCACCAGAAACTATTAAAAGCATGGTGTTTGCAGACTGAAATGATTGAATCCATTTTATGATACTCAACTCTTATTATACTTAATGAACTTTGCTATGAAGTTGGTTCTGAACTTGGTTCTGAAATGATGCATATGATAAAAAATACTCATGTTACAGAGATATGCATGACACTGAAAAGGTTGTGGAAATGTCACTAAGTCACTGGGATTAGAGAGACTCAGCAGCAATGCAAAGTGAAAGGTGTGTCACACCTTTACTACAGCTGGGACAGCCATATACAACAGGTAAATGTCTGTGTTGAAATAAAACTGTACATAACCACTGAAATTTCTTGAAGTTCAGTAGGGTACAGTGGCTTATGCTTGTAAACCAAAGGCTCTGGAGGCTGAAGTAGAAGGATTGCAAATTTGAGGCTGGTTTCAGTAATTTAGCAAGACAAAATAAAAAACAAATAAAAAGGACTGGGGAAGTAGCTCAGTGGTAAAACATTCCTAGGATCATCTCCACTAAACATCCCCCTGTCACTAAAAAAGAAATATTAGATTACTTATAAAATTTTACATGTTAGCAAATACTATTCATCATGTAAATTTTTTTAGTCTTTCACAATGTAAAAACCCTTACTCACTTTGGCAGCATACGTACTGAATTGGAATCATACAGAGATTTGCCTGGTCCCTGCACAATATTGACACAAAAATCATGAACCATTCCATATGCATTTTTTTTCTTTTACGGTAGCAAAATATTCTTAGATCTCAAGCAATATTTTACTAACTCAGGGTGGAGGACCTGTTGCAAATACCAAAATCAAGAGCAAGCACAATTTCAGTAGCCCTCTATGAGTTAGAATTGATTAGTAACAAAAGCAGAAATACAGAGTATCAGAGCTTTGTTCCTTAATTTGGTGACTTAAAAGCTTCATGAACAAAAGGTTTGGAAGGGGCACATGTATTCCGTTAACTCATTTGATAGTCCTTGTCCTATTTTGTCAATTTCCTTTGTATTATCTGATGAGAAAATTTCATTCTTTATTTTTTTTTAAATTTCATTCTTTAAAAAGAGGATATCATCATTAACTCTCAAGAACCCTGATTTTCTCCCTCCCTTCCATCTCTTTAGGGGATCAGAATCAGAGCTGTGATATATGCTAGAAAAAAATCACTGGATGGAACCCAGGGCGTTATACTTGCTACACATGTATTCTACCACTACCAGAGTCTACCTCCCACCACCACCAAAAAAAAAAAAAAAAAAAAAAGCCACTGAGGGTATTAGTTTCTTCTTCATTACACATTTGCCTTCCTTTTCAAATGGATGCAAATCATAGGAATGGCCTGAACTCACTTCCAAAGGTTGTCACCTAAAAAGAAAGAATTGGTGTCACAGATTCAACATAAACAGGAAGTCAATTCACTTAGAAAGCCTAAAATGAGCCTGAAATGAAAATACCTGGAAGCAAATCAGTGTGTCAACTGATTTACTTACATAGCATGAACACTTGAAAAAGGTTCTGATCTCTGCTTTCCTTAGAAATGAGGATACTCTCACACTGCAAGTTTCTGTAGTCTGATGAATAACATATCTAATTGTGAATCCAAAAGTTAAATGTTTAAGTTTCCCCATTATCTACTATTTTTAATTTGGCCAAGGAGCTTCAGTGACAAAGTTTGTGGGAAAAATCAAAAGATATCATATATGGAAGTGCACTGCCAAAACTCCATACCATGTGCATAAAATCTGTTTTCCTAGTACACCAAATTCCAAATGAGGAAGAAATAAGCATCACTTCAATTGTAAGCTGGACAAGGGGAATAGAAAATTTTTACAAGTATTCCAAGTCTCAGAATTGCACTGGCAAATACAAGACAACCAGGGTCCAAGAGTTGCAAGCTCATTCTTTTTTATTTTATTTTATTTTTATTTTTGAACAACCATACAAGTTTTTAACAAAATAATATAAAATGTGTGTAGTTTCTGGATACTAGATTTGCCCCCAGGAGTGGCAATTACCCAATTACCCACCCGTATCTCTCCTTTCCCTTACCCACAATATCTCTAAAAAAGTATTAGGCTGTATAACATTACACCTTATCTGGATTTAACACATGATAATAGACCACCTTTCTGAATGGTCAGGGTGTAGTTCCAACCTCCACAGATGAGTGGAGACATTTGACCCTTGGTTCTCTGGATTAAGCTGCTATTACTAAGCATAATTTCTCCCATAGCTATCCATTTACCTTCAAAGGCTGCAATAGCATTGTTTCTAATTGCTGTGCAAAATTCCATGGTATATATGTACCACAGTTTTTGGATTCATTCTTTTATATTCAGAAAATACCCATAAAAGCTCTTAGTCCTCCAATGCTGATTGCTCAGTCCTCACTATATCAACATTCCAGGGTCCCTCTTCTGCATAGATATATGAAAAATCACTGATTCCACACCCCATGTGTCAAACTGCTTAGCATACATTTTAATGAGACTGTCCTTTCAGCATCATTATCATATTCTAGAGCTAATTCATTTCCTTTATCTTACCAAGCCAAAATGCCAAATTGCATGTGTGTGCCCAAGAACCAAGTAATGAGCAAAAAATTCACCCTTCCTCTTGCCTTTACTGGTACCCTGAAAGGTATCACCATGTCTATGGAAGACAAATTAACATTACTTGGCGGCCTTCCTATGTGTATTGCTCCCTCTGCCTCCCCGACAAGCAAGTTTCTAACCTGATGTCTGTAAATTTTCTGACTACATTCAGGTACTTCCTCTTCATCCTTGAAGCTATTCTTGAGTTTAATCATGGGACCAACAAAAGTTTAGTGGTCTTCCTTATGTTATCTCTGTGCCCTTATGCTGGTACATAGTTATAAATAATTTTATGAGGACTCTGGCTTTCCCCACTCACAGTTCTGTACTTCAACATCCCATTGCACTAAGAATAGAAGACACCACTATAATTTTCCAGAATACTTTAACAGAACACTGGCTTTTAATGCACTTCTTTTTAAAAAGTTAGGGTCATAGTGGAGGGGAGATAACCCTGAATAGATTTGGAAGTTAGACACTTAAATACAAAATCTGATCTTCTACCACCTGAGATAAATTGGCAGAGGAATTCAACTTTTCCTAGGAATCTACTCCAGGAAGACACAAATTTTGCTTTGCATTCCAACCACAAGGCTTTAAAAATCAATTGCTTCCACATTTTTTTTTTAAACACAACACTCTTGCTTTCACCACAAATGCATGGATCAGGACAATCATAGTTTCTTGTGACTTTTTGAGTCATCAAACTACAGTAGGATAAGTACCAAAAAACCTAAATCCCAGGAGCATCCTTAAAGTATTCAAACTTTCTCTTCAAAATAGAAGGATCACATGATTTCAACACCCAAAAGGTCTTAGGAAAAACACTCCAGATTTAGGGATAGGAACTACCCTTTATTCACCCTCTGTTAGAGGTATAAGGGTCTCTTTGTTTCCCACTTGCTTGAAGGAAGGAGGAAGGACAGAGGATTTGGACATTCCAAGGCTAGGCATTTTGAAAACCACATCCCCAAGCTCTCTTACCTCTAGCTGCTCCTATTCCTGGTCATCCATTTCCCTCCCTCTATCCCTGCTGCCTAACTTCTGCTTTCTGCCAACTCCTCTGCTTCCCAACTTCCTCTTCCCAATGAAGTTTACCAGCACTTTTCCTTACTCGCTTTTTTACTCATTGGATTTTATAGGTGGTTGCCCAATTTGGCTAACCATCAGAATCATCAGGGGAGGATTTTAAATTATAATGATTCTTGCTCTTCTCTGTTAATTTTAATTAATTCAGCAGTTATGTAATGAGCTCAGGAATCTTTATAAAGTTCTCAAGACATTCTTCAAGTTGAAGTACTATTGACATTCCTTTAAAGTATTGTGTCCATTATTCTCTAATAAAAGTAAGCCAGAATAAAAAAAATAAGGGTTCTGTGGCTTAGTTGATTAAAGTGCCTGTGTAATAAACAGGAGATCCTGGGTTCAAATCCCAGCAGGGCCTTAGCTGCTTGATAGGACTCATCTTAAAGATGAGTTTTAATTGCCTTTTCCTACCATTGATGGCCTCCTTTCATCCCACTCTTGGGACAATAGAGATTTGAAAGTTCTAGGAAGCAAAATGGAACTGATTTTGGAACATTTGCACAACACAGAACTGTAAGAAAAAAAAATAAAAGAACAAGACAGAGATTAAGATATCCTTTCTACCCCTATTTTGTTTTCCAAACTGCATCCATCATTGGGATTTTCCTGTGTAGTGTTATCTCAGGAACTTCAATCTTGATTTCATATGAAGAGCTAAGACAAACTAATTGAAAGTTGGAGAGGGACTATATAGACTGTGGATGTGGATATAAATATGATGCCTGCCAGTACTCCACAGATTAAAATTCAGATAAATCACACCAGATCAGGACATGTCAAGAAAAGTATAGACCAATATCCCTGATGAACTTAGATGCAAAATATTAGCAAATGATGTTCAAAAGCATATTAAAAAGGTTATACACTGCAACCAAGATGCAAGGATGGTTTAGCATGCACAAATCAATGCATGCAATTGATCATATAAGTAGAATTAATGAAAAAATTATTAAGCATCTCAATAGATACAGAGAAAGCCTTTGACAAAATTCAGCACCCATTTATGATAAAAACGCTGGGATAGAAGTAATCTAACTTAACATCATAAAGGCTATATATGAAAAACCCAAAGCCAGCTTCATAGTAAACTGGGAAAAACTGAAAACATTTCCTTTAAAATCTGGGACATGGATATACACTCTCATCACTTCTGATAAATATAGTGCTAGAAATTCCAGCCAGAGAAATTAGGCAATAGAATGAAATAAAAGGGATAAAAATAGAAAAAGAAGTCAAATTATCACTGTTTGCAAATTATATGATCCTTTACCAAGAAGATATAAAAAAAAAAAAAACACCAAAAGACCGCTAGAACTAATAAACAAATTTGGGAAGTAGCAGTTACAAAATCAATATACAAAAATGAAAAGTTTTCCTATATGCCAACAATTAATCTGGTAAGAAAGAAATCAGGAAAACAATTCCACTCACAATAGCCTTAAAAATAAAACAAAATACCTAGGAATAAATCTAACTACGGAAGTGAAAGAAAGATCTTTACAACAAAAACCACAGAACATTCAAGAAATACATTGAAGGAACTAGAGTGGTGGCTTGTGGTTATGGCACTTGCCTGGCAAGTGCAAGTCCACAGATTCAAACTCTAGCACTGTGTACACAACAAAGTGTCCAAGCAACAAAAGCCACATGGAAAACTAAATAAAATTGATGCTCTCGTTCCTCTTTCTCTCTAATTGTCCCTCTTTCTGTTTTTTTTTTTAATACATTGAAGACCTCACAAGATGAAAAGACCTCCCATGTTCATGGATAGGAAGTAATATTGTTAAAATGGCCATACTACCAAAAGTAATATAAAGATTCAATACAATCCCCATCAAAATACCAAAGACATTCTTCACAGAACTAGAAAAAACAGCTCCAATTCATTTGGAATAATAAAATAGAATAGCCAAAGCAATTCTAAGCCCAAAAAATAGTCAGAATCTCCTCCATGGGAGATATTATGGAAGTCCGCATCCACATTAATAGACACATTTACTCATATTGTTACTTTATATGCATTAATGATTGTACAACAACTCAACTCCTTAATTAAAAAAAAAATAGACCCATTCACTCTGGTTTCCACTTGGCAGCATGACTGAACAGCAGGACAGGAAAAGAATGGAAAAAAATAAGCAGTATGCAAAATTTTTCCTTGCATCTCAGTTTTGTAATTAAAAGTTGTGTTTGGGGGCTGGAGTGGTGGCTCAGCGGTTCAAACCCCAGCACCATGTACACAACTGAGTGTTGGAGCAACTAAGGCCATGTGAAAAACTAAATAAAGTTGTTTTTCTCTTTCTTTGTCTCTCTCACTGTCCCTCCCTCTTTAAAAAAAAAAAAAAAAAAAAGTTGTGTTTGGCAGAGAAGCAAAAAAGCTTCCAATGAGTTTCCTTACACCTTTCTTCTTCCAACTCCCTCCACCTTCTCAGTCTTGAGAACTGGATGTAAGCAGCAGAAGTTCTGAGCATTAGGTATCAAGTTTTTCTGTGTGAGTAAGTAAGTGTTGGCCAAATGGAAGGTGGCATTCAGTGAAGCCTTTGCCACGAAAATGTTTAAAACATTTCTTGGAAGACTGAAGAGAGCTAGCCCTAGGTGGCCAAAATATCTTACAGCTTATATACAGACAGCTTCCAAAAGATTCTAAAAATTAGAACTTGGATTTTGGCAGCAGTTATTTCAATTCCATAATAAATAGACTTCCACAGGAAATGTAAACAATATGTAATAGGAGATACCACCACAATTTCTTGCAGAAGTAAAATCTCAGGAGAATTGGCAAATGCCTTATTTTCTAATAAGACTCATTCAGTTTTTTGTTCTTAAATCTTTAAATGAATTAATAATAACTCATGTTTCATCACAAAGCTCCAAAAGGTAGGAGTGGCCAAAGGTGTTTGGGTGGAGAATAAGGATATATACATAAGTTTCTTGTGTTTCCAGAAGAGAAACTTGTTAAGGAGTCAATCAAAACTCCAGCATTTCATTGTTCTGCCCTTTATTTTCTGTACAAGTCATGAATTGGGTATATGTACTGAAACTGTTTCCATTTTTCTTTGTCAAAACCTTTGTTTGCATGTTACCTGTTGTATTACACTACTTCAAGATGTGAAGCCAATTTTTTTAAAAAAGACAGCTAATTTCCTTCTTTTGGAGAAACTAAAATCATATTCTTTAAGGATCTAGAGAGGGAGCAGGAATCAATTACAAGTGCAGTTCCCTCTGGGACTAACCCAGGACTGAGCTTTAACCAGTTAAACTATGGAAATCTCTACTAGGGCCATTTCTGGGATATCCCTTCAGGATTTTATGGTCATGCTGCTGTTTAAATTATCTAGGGACAAAGATGAAGTGAATGAACTTCATTTTTTTAAAAATTCCTATTTCTTTGGTCCTTGAATGAGGCAGTGTAAAACAGCTTCCGTTTTGCCAAGCACAAATTCCCAAGACATGTTTTTTTCCTCTTGCTCTTTATAATATCACTATTTGTATTTGGTATGGAGTCCTGATATCACCTCAGGAAATCTCTCAGGCAATTGTCAAAAGCTATGGAAAGTAAGAAATTCCCATAAAGCAATGGAGCACTGACTATTGTAACTCTCAAGGACCATATTTTGAACACCTTTTCTAAAGAAAAATGGAAAACCCTACACCCATGGACCTTGAATCCTCAGCCAGGGACACGCATGGACAATGTTAACTCAGGGACTTCAGGGTGGAACTCCAAATGTGCTTCTCCTTTTCCAGAGAGTCTCTGAGGTATCACGGATTTCCCACACCATCACCCATCCATAACTTTTGGCTGTTGGCCCAGTGAGAACTGCTAGGAGGAGGGTACAAAGCAGCAAAACTGAAAAGTTGCCTTGGGAAATTTTGGTCTAGATAGATAGAGAAAAGCACACATCCCAAATGAAAATCGTAAGTACATGCTGTCACAGACAGTCACTGCTCTCAAAATCTTTCCAAAGGAGGATCTTGGTCTTAAAACCATTCAGCGGTTTTTGACTTGGGGACACTGTAGTTATGTTTCTAAGATTCACACACACACAAAAAAAAAACCTTAAAGGAAGCATTTTGGAGGGAGAGAAAGAACTACTAAGCAAATGGAACTTTTGTAATAACCTTCCCATTTCTACCCCATGGACATATTCTCTAACCTCTGCCATCACAGTAGGAAGAGCAAATGCTTCCTCCTTTTGCCAAGATTTGGGTGTCCAAATATGTCCACATATAATTGATTAATTGATGGTGCTGGGATTGAACCCAGGGGTGCTTTAACTATATCCTCTGCCCTTTTTATTTTTTCTTTTGAGACAGGGTTTCCCTAAGTTGCTTTGGTCCTCTCACTTCAGCTTTCTGAGTCGCTGGGATTACAGGATTAAATCACAAGGCCTGGCTCAAATATGAATTTTAGAGGGTAGTCCTTAACCATTGTGTCTTCCCTTTTACTTGAAACTTTCATTCTAACTTTTTTTTACCCATGCAAAAAACATGTCTTCCTGAAAAAACTAGGTATACATCAACTTCTTGTTCTTTCCTCAGCTCCAGTTCTCTTCCGTCTCCATCCTGGGAAGACTGAGTGAGGCTGAATAGGCACTGGAAAATTGCTAAGGTGGACATTTAGAGATGAAACGATGCTTAAAAGTAATGTGGTGAATGGCTAGCCAGAAGCAACCCTTTAATGCAGAGTTAAAAGATTTTAGACTGGAGTGCATTGGTTCCTGAACCTGAGAACTGGACACGTATACAAATTTCCACCTAACAGCTCCTCAATGAACTGAGAATTACTAGATGGGGGAAGGATGACAAACTATATAATTG
>PVKS010034635.1:0-20725 GCA_004027875.1 Aplodontia rufa
ACCACCTACCCACCCATCCACCCATCCATCCATCCACCCACCCACTCATCCATCCCTCAACCCTCTCACCTTTCCAACTTATCACCTACCCACCGACCCACACACCCATCCATCCATCCGCCCACTCATCCATCCTTCAACCCACTCACCCTTCTGAACCCCCACCTACCCACCCATCCACCCATCCATCCCTCCATCCATCCACTCATACCTCCATCCATCTACTCATGCATCCCTCAACCCACTCACCCTTCCAAACCACCACCTGCCCACCCATCCATCCATCCACCCACTCATCCATCCTTCAACCCACTCAGCCTTCCAGTCCACCATCCACCCACCCATCCATCCTTTCATTCTCTCACTCACTTGTCATGCATTTTGGATGCGTATCAGGTCCTGTGCCAGGCATTGGAGATGCGCAGGGAGATAGGACACAGTTCCAGCCACTGAGAAACTTAGTAGGCAGGTGTAGATACCATGACAGAAGACACCACAGTAGAGACACAAAGTGACTTAATTGAGGGGAAACGGGGGAAGTGTCCTGGAGGGGCTGGCATCACTCTTGCCGTGTCCCTGAGCTACTGGTGTACCTTGGTCCATGCCAGCCCCACTCGGTCATGTCACAAGGTCTCTGTGAAGCCATTTTCTCCCTCTGAGGTCAGGGAGAGTATCCCCACAGAACCCCCCTGGCTCATTTCACGGGGCCACTTACAGGCTGGAAGAACCCACAGTGGGGTCACTGCTTGGTCAAGAGTGACATCCTCAAGGGCACTTGCTGTTGGGACTCTCCTGGCTCAGGATGAAACAACCTTGTCTGGTCCCAGCTGTGTGGGCCCTGGTCCTGGATGGATGAGTGTGTGTGCCCACAGGCTCTCCTGCCTTGGTTCTGCTGGGCCCAGGTGCTTACAGGTGCCTGGGGCCATAGCCCTACCTGTCCCAGCCTTCCAGACCCCAAGCCTCAAATCCCAGGAGTGAGGCCCACGCTGGGGAGGCTCCCACCCTGTCCCTAAGCCAAGTCTTCCGTGAGCCCTGGCAACCTCAAGGTGTTGCACATTTGGGGCCACCGTCTCTCTGGACCTATGGTCAACCTTGAGGTGGTGGCAGGAAGCAGATGGGAATCCCATTTTGCAGGTGGGACACTGGGAGCAGAAAGTGGCCTGTCCCAGCTGGCAGGCTGCCAAGGGAGAGGCTTTGGGCTGGGCTGTGGTGTTGCAGGCCTCCCGTGGATCCTGGCTCTGCCACTTCATCACTGGGCCTCAGGTCACTGGAAGAGGGGACCCAAGTTACATCCTCACAAAACAGACAGAAGAGCTAAACCAGGCGGGGTGCGTGAAACACTGGTGCAAGCCCGGTGCATCTGGGAACATTATTAATGATAACTTGACTTCTGCCTTCCAGGCTCGCTCCCCGGCCCCCGCCCCTCCAACCCCCCCCCCACCGCCTTCCTAAGGCCGGAAGACAGCAGCTGGCAGTGGGAGGTGGTTGCTTTAAATACGGGATGAGAACAAAGGAAAATAGAACAGGGTGGTGTCTGTGGATAAACCACCCCCTCCCAAACCTGGGCAGGGATCTGGGGTGCAGGCTGCCCTTAGGGAGCCTTTGCTCAGCTGAGGTCTGCCTGCGAGTGGCGACCACGGTGCCACTGCCTTGGCTGGGACTCCACAGCCCAGGGAGATGCCCCTGCCCGCCTGTAGGGTCGGTCCACCGGAGAAGCCACAAGAAGGTTAAATTAGATCCTGGGGTTTCCCTGATCCCTTCCAAAGTGACATTAAATATTCACTAGAAGATTCTCCACGGGCCCCACAGAGAGCCTCAAAGGCAGCCCCCACCACAGCTGGCAACATGCCCACCTCCTTGCTGGCCACTGGGCTTCGTTACCAGGTCCTTGCCCTTGCCTTCCTCAGGCCAGCTGTATGTGTGCCCTGGCCCACGTGCCCTCTGGAGTCTGTGTGGCCCCCGGTGGAGGGCCTGGCATCTCATCCACTGAGCTGTCCATGGCAGAGCACGCAGCTGTCCCCTTCACAGACTCAGGCTGGGCTCAAGAGGAGGGGACCCACGTGTCAGAGGGGCTCCCCACTGCCCACACCAGGCTCCAGGGTTTCACCTTCTTGAAGCAAGCACTGGAGGTGCTGGGGTCTGAGAGGACACTAAAGGAGAGGGGACTGGTGTGGGGACTGGTTGTCAGCAGGGTGGAGGTAAACAGACCCCAAGGGTGCAGTGTGTTCTGGGAAGAACAGCAACTATGAGGTGGGCAGCTGGGGCCTGGGGCCTGGCTGGGGTGCCTCGTAGCTGGACTGCAGCCTCCCAGGGGAGCCCCTCTCCCCTTCCAACAGCAGGGGCTGCCCTGGCTCATCCCTGACCCAGGAAATGTCAAGGCCTAGTTCAACACCACCTCCTGGGTGAACCAGTCCTCTGATGAGAAAGTTGCTCCCTTCCCTGAACCCCAGATTCTCTGAACCCCACTTCTCTTACTAGCAAATTACTTCACCGTGTGCTCTCCCCACCCTCGGTGTGGGAATCTCTACTACCAAGCTACACCCCCATCCCTTTTCTGTTTATTTTTGAGACAGGGTCTCACTAAGTTGCCAAGGCTGGCTTCAAACTTGCAGTCCCCCTGCCTGAGCCTCGCGAGTGGCTGGGAGCACCCTGCGAGGTGCTGCCTCTCCATCCTCAGGCCCCTTCCTCGCTGTGGGCCATCGGCAGCAGGATGGCTGCTTTCTTTGTGGCTAAGTCCAGCTCCTCTTCAGCCTGCCAGCAACCCTGTCACAGGCCTCAGGGAACAGGAGGTGGAGCCACTGAGGCCAAGGGAAGACTCCCCAGTCACTTGATATAGCCCAACAGTGACCACAGCACCCTGGGATAAGGGTCCAAGCAGACAGGTGTGACTCAGGTGAGGGGTGCCTGCTGCCAGCGGTGACTCTATTCTGTGTGCCCGAAGGCAGGGCATGAGCCCATCCCGCAGAGCTCCCACCTGGTCCTGGGGAGCTGGCTGTCAGCACCCACCTACGGTGGCAGGAGAGTGCCTGGCAGGGACAGCCACCCTGTTGGGGTCTGAAGACTGCTAACAACCTCAGAGCCAGGTGCTTATTCCACTCCACAGATGGCAGCTGAGGCACAGAGGCTCCAGAGAGCAGGGCTGACCCTGAGCCAGACCTGGGCACACCGAGCCCATGCTCCTAGGTGGCACCCCTGACCCCCGCGAGGCTGAGCCAGCCCACCTGCCGGCACCCACACTCAGCGGATGGAACAGATGCAAAGGAGGCGGTTCAGCAGCCACGGCTATTCCAGGCCGCAGCCCCCTTCCCACCTCCCGCACCACCCCCGCCTCGCTCCTTCCACTGCCATCTGCACACGTGCCAATCTCTCTGGCAGCACCTGGTGTGCCACAAGGGATCCAGCCTGCCACCGAGCTGCCCAGGGTCCAGGAGCTGCCCACCACCAAGTTCTGGAGGGCCGGGGCCTGCTAAGTTAGATCCTCAAGCCACTAGCTGGATGGTCAACCTCGAGGCAGAGCCTCTTGCTTCTCATCCGTCTATCCGCTGCGCTCAGCTCAGGACGCGGCACTCAGCGCGAGGGCCCCCTTGCTGCCCTGCCCTGCAGATCCACAGACTGACCTTGCTTCCATGGGACACATGACCTGAGGAGGGTGGGGCCTGGCCAAGGCCTCAGGCTCCCGTGCCTGTGTCCTGGCTGCACCATATCAGGGAACCCACAGGCACGGGAAGATGGGCTGCTCCAGCTCTGCCCTGCCCAGTGTTCCCTGCTCTGAGACATGAATTTCAGGGCCAAGTCCTGACCTGACGGGGCTTCGTGGTCCTGCAATGTGGCTCCCATTCCCAAGCCACCTGTCTTTGTTTACTCCCACTGCCCTGTTCCCGCAGCTGTCCTCACCGCAGCAGAATCTCACTTCTTCAAGTGCAGGCTTTTAGGCTTCACCCTGCCACAGGGGCTCCATCTCTGTGTCCCCAGCTCCCAGGGCCTGACACCCAACAGCGTTTGAATGAACATCTGTTGAACTGAGATACTTCATGCAGGACTGAAAGTCTTTCCACAGCCTGTTCTGGCTCCAGCAGCTTCACCTGACCGTGAGGTAATGGCAGAAGGCAGGTGCTGTGCTATGCATGGACCAGGGCTTCGCCGTTTAGCCAGAGCCATCTCCAGGCCCCCAGGACCTGCCCAAGCCTGAAGACACCGATCCCACCTAACATTAGGAGGTCATAGATCAAGGTCAGTTTTTGGTCATTTTAATTGTAAAAACCAAGACATTTATATAAATAAGACCGCTGTGTAAAATATGATTCATCCTTCTACTAAACCCTTCTCCCCACACTCAAAAAGAATCTAGAAAACCCAGCAGAGGTAAGAAGTACAAATTAGCATGCGGTCCCTGATGATAAGCCACTGGCAGGCCAGGTCGCCTGCGGAAGCTGGCCTTGCGGTGAGAGCACTCCTGGCCCGGGCATTTCACGGGAGGCTAAGTGACAGCTGAGAACCCACTTGGGAGCAGTCCATGAGCCCTGCCCCTGGCTCTCAACTGAGCTTGGTGGAGGCAGCGAAAGGTTCATGCGGCCTGGGGCTGGAAAGGGAGGAGAAGATGGGGAGGCTGCTTGGTCCTCCTGCCAAAGCTGGGGCTGGAGGCTCCTGCTCCAATGGGATATGGTGGTTTGCACAGCCTGGGGTCAAGCTGGGGAAGGGGCTCCTTTGGAGGGGGGGTCACCACTTCTCTAGAGGACAAGGAGCGAAGGTGCCAGTGTCCCCTGAGAAGAGAGGCTCCTTCCTGAGGCCACTTCCATATGGCCACTAATGACAAGGACAGTGGATGGGAGGGCAGCTGGGCTCCAAGGGTGCCAGGGGACAGCACCCTGGAGAAAAGTGGGACTGGCACGTCCTTACGGAGAAATCCCATCTCCCCACCCCCTCACTGTCTCCTACAGGAAGGTGGCTGCCTCAGCCCCAGCCCCAGCTGGGGACCCAGGGGCAGATGGCTGAGAGCCCACAAGTAACAATGTCAACAAATTCACACATTGGGCGTGGCTCAAGAAACTGGTACACAAGGACAAAAATAAAAGACCCCAAACTCCTCGGAAAAGCCAGGCCCTGCCTGGGGCTGCTCCCCGTCCCGGAGAGGCAGGAGAAGGCTCTGCTGGGGACGGAGTGTCAGGAGCACTTCCAGACGCACACGGCCAGGGTGCCCCCGAAGTACAGGTAGAGGAGGTTCTTCACCTCGTGAGTGATCTCAAAGCCGAAGCCCTCGCCAATCACCACGTGCCAGGAGGAGCCGAACTTCTTGTCCATCGTCTCTTTGATCATCTTGGCGGCGCTCTGGAAGGCAGAGGGCGCTGGTCAGGGGCAGCGGGAGGGGCACATGTGCTCCCTCTCCGGGAGAAGAGCCTAGCGCCCAGCTTGGCAGGGGAGCAGCCTGCTGTCCCATCCCCGAGGCTCTCTGAACCTTCAGAAATGGCTGCCACACAGGCCACCTCCTGCCGGGGTTGGGCACAGGACAGGAAACCAGCCAGCCCCTCACTTGCCCTGGAGGAACCGCAAAGGCGGGAAGCTAGCACAGCCTGGAGACAGCCCCCAGGCTGAGCCCGGCTCTGCGCTCAAGGCAGGTTCCCGGCCAGCACCAAGTCCTCGGCCATGAGCTGGCAGCGGGGACACAGGCTGCTCTTGGGACCACGTGAAATGGCAGGCACGAGAGCAGCGTGCAGACTGAAGGATCACATGGCCCCGCAAGGGCCCAGCGAAAAGGCTTTGCGGCTCCAGGGAGCCCAGACTGCTTGTCCCAGTCATGGCCACTGTCCACTGCCTCCTGTGCTGGCTCTTTCCAGAAGCTTCTGCCAGCAGAGGAAGAGATCTAGTGAGGGGCGGAGCACCCAACCTTGCAGGCTGAGGCCCAGGCTCAGGCAGCTGCTGTACACCAGCAGCACCAGCCACTGTGCCAGGGGCACATTGAGCACTCTGTCCCCATTGGCTCAGTGAAACAATCAAGACGGGCCCAATAAGGAGCTCTGGTCACCACCCCAATTTACAGACCAGGATGCTGAGCTCAGAGATGAGAAATGGCTTGTCTGAGAGGATGGAGGCAGAAGGGCAAGAGACAGGAGCTGAACTTGGCCTGGCCAACCAAAGCCAGGGTGGCCAGGGTCTGCCTCCCACCCTACACGACACTGCCTCCTTTTCACCACCACTGTGACGCATATACTCCTGGGTCCGTGCCCACTGGCCACATCCCAGCCACATGACAGTGCCTGGCAGGGAGATGGCCTTTCACTCCCTCTGGATGGATGAATGAGCTCATGGATGGATGCATGCCTGGGCGGCCTCCACTGGCCGCTGAGGTGGAGCCCAGGGAGGCTGCCCTCGTCAGCAGCCCGCTGAGGGGCCTGGGGCAGGGCGGCACACAGACCCTCTGGCTCACTGCCTCCAGGTGGGGTGTGGCACGTGGTGCCCTCACCAGCATCAGCCTCTTCTCTCCAGGCCTCCCAGACTGACTGAACCGAAGCCTTGGGCCTAGTCCCAGCGGGACTCTTGGAGCTGGAGACAGGGAACACCTGCACTGATGGCAATACCTCGTTGTTGTTGGAGAATTTCTCACAGGCTGTGACACATAGCTCCATGGTTTCCACTCGCATCTCCTCTGGCATGTCCGAGTGCTGGAGACAGGGCAGGGTGACAAGCAGAGAGAGGCTCAGCCCGCGACCTGGCCTCCCGGGCTGGCCTCTCCATCCCATGCTCAAGGCAGGGATACCAGGCGGCTTCCCTGGCACAGCCCTGGGCAGGTGACTCATCTGACTGCGGCCTGCAGTTGAGGCAAACAGGGTGTGGCATTGAGCAAGATGCTCCCGAGCCCTGCAAGGCACCTTGTCCCAGCCTCGGGCACAGGAAGAAGGGCAGCCCAGGCATGGGGGCAGGTGGGATGTGGCTAGACCTTCCCGGAACCAGAAGGGACAGCCTCCTCCCACCTGGGTCCTCCTGCCTCTCCAGCGCTCTCTTAACCAGCTCACTGGCTTCCTCCTCCCAGGCTGTCTCCACTCTCTCCTCCTCTAGCCGTGTCACCTGTCACCTCGAGGGTCTCATCTATATGTCCTCTACACAGGGGGAGGGTTTCTACATTTTCATCCCATGTCCAGCTGCCCCTGTGACCACCTCATTGAGATGTCTGAAAAATTGCTTCTGATTTCCCCGCAAACCTCTTCCTACAGCTTCCCTGTCTTGGCAACTGAACACCCTTTTTTCTTCCCACTACTCAGGAAAATACAAACACTGGGACCATCCTTGACCCTCCTCCCCTGGTACCAGGCACTTCCACCGAGAGCCCTATTGCTGCCTTCCAGGTGGGTCCCAACTCTGGCCATGCCCCATGCCTCCACGCAGGTCCTGGCCTGGGCACTGCGTCCCTCTGGGCCTGTTTCCCCACTGCCCTCTGGTGTCCCAAGTCTGTTCTCACAACAGCTAGAGGGATCTCTCACTCCTGTGCTCTCAGCCCTCCACTGCTCCCCTCTGACCTCAGGACACAGCCACATTCCCAGCCACCATCCTCACTGCAGCCACCAGCTTGGCCTAACAGTCTGTCCCCACCATCAACCCTGACCCTCATATCCTGCTACCCCAAGGCAGCCATATTGGCCTTTTCTCTGCTGCTCCCAGAAGGCAAGATCATCCCTGCCTGCCTTGTGCCTGCTGGGAATGTCCTTCCCGGGGTCTTTGTGAGGCTCACCCTGTGACTTGATTCTGGTTTCCCTCCAGAAGAGCTAGCCACTGCTCACTCACCCCATGCACCTGTTCTGTGTTCCTTTGTAGCACTTATTGCCTGAAACAGTGTCCTTCAAACATTCCTGTCACGTGGGCCAGGGACATCTGTCTCATTTACCACCATCTCCAGTGCCTAGAACCACGTCCGGCATATAGCAGGAGGCCTAAATATATACTTGGCAAATGAATGAATGAATGAAAGAATGAATCACTGTTTGACTCCTAGGTGTTTAGATCTGAGCCAGCAGGGCCCTCCTTCTCTTCTTCCCACTGCTGTCCTGCAGGGAACAGCTCCACCCAGCTCTCCAGGCTGCAAGGGCTCTGGGGGCTGCTGTCTCCCTGCCCCAGGGCTTACCCTGACCAGAGGGAAGGTCTGCAGGCGCTTATAGTCCGCCTCATCTTTCTTCCCTTCCGTTTCTCCCATGATCCTTTCACGCAGGAGAGGGTGGGGCTTTCAGAGGGTGCTGGGACTGGCAATTAAGATGCCCAGGAGACTCAGGAAGCAGGCCCTGCCAACTTTGTGGGAGCAGAAAATGTCTTTCCCCAAGGGGTGCTGTAGAAAACAGGAGAACCAGGAGAAGAGTTGGCTTTAGAACCACACATCACAAATTAGAAATGTCTCAGTAACAATTTGACACCTCCCCATCTTAACTCCTCCGCATCCTTTCCCAAATGGCCAGCAAGTCTGCAGACGGAGGGTGAGTCAATGCGAGAGGCTGTAAGAACACACTGTCATTGTCAAGACAGATACTGACTGCGGGCCAGGCCCAGGATGGAGCCTTGAGCTAGCAATTAAGAAACGCAGCTTCTGCATGCCCACGACGCATGCTCGTTTCCCAGCAGACGTGGGTAGGAAGTTAAATGTTCAGGAGACCACTGACAATCTGGGTTTACTGAAGTGAGGTGTCCCCTCTGCAGGACCCTGATCTGCAGGGGGACAGGAACAGGGTTACTCAGTGCCCTCCTTGGTACACCAGGCTCCCTGGCTGTCCCTGGCTGCTTCCTCTCAGGTTACCAGCTGCCTTCTAGCTGGCACAGGAGTTGGGCAGACCAGGTGCTGGTTTCACCCCTGCCCATCAGAATGGCCCAGGCCTCGGCTTCCTCACCAGCAACGTGGGGCCAGTCGCACTGATCTCCGGGCCTTAATGAGAACTCAGCGAGACAAGGCACAGAAGGCAGCCGGCACAGTGCCAGGTACTCATCAACAGGCGTTCCCTTCCGCTGCTTCCCAGGTACTCAAGAGGCTGCAGGCACAACGGGGGACTTATACACGGGTCCCCCACCACATCTAGTCACCTAACAACAGATGGGGCTTTTCCTAAAATGGGCCTGGATCCTCAATGACCCGGAGAACTGCGCTTCTTTCATCCTATAGTTCAGCGTAGCCTGTAACTCAAAGGGCTTTTTAAATCTCAGAAATCCTGGCACACATGAACACAAATCACTGCGATGGTGAGTTTTTACATAATCAGCGTGAACAAACCCAGGCAAATAGTATCATTCCAGCACCCCTCAATTTCCCAGATGCGTTTACTTTACTGCGCTGCTACTGTGCTCAGAGTCGCCTGGCACGGAGACTACCAGTAGGGAGGTATATATATATTTTAATTAAAACTTTTTCCTGAGGATGGGGCCTCAGCCTCTTGCCCAGGCTGGCCGTCAGCCTCCTGAGTAGCTGGGACTGTGGGTGCAGCCATCACGCCTGGCTAGCAGGTAGATGATCAGGTGACAAGCACTGCATCTGCTGTGTCCCAGCCACTGTGCCTCATGTGCATTTATGCACCTCATCACTACAAGGTCCCCAGACGCTGGGTGAACGGAGGCAGGACGCCTTCCTCTGTTGGCCCGAGGTCACCCAGCTAGGGAGCAGCAGGGCTGGGTTGGAAGGGCCCCCTGACGTGGGCTTCACACACAGTGGCATTCACCGCATGCTTGTGGGCCTGGCCACCTGTGCGGCTCAGGTGACCCCCACAGTGATGGGAATGTTGACTCCTGCCTTTCAGCATCAAGCGTTCTGATGTGACTATGACCCTGGGCTGCCAGACTGCTCCCTGGGGACACTTTCCAGGCCAGGCTAGGCTAACGCTTCAGAAGCAGCGCCTCCCGACTTGGTTGGCCTTCGTGGGCGAGGATGGAAGCCTGGCACCGACTCCTGCAGCCCACCACACTGGTATTTGCCGATTTCCCAGTGGACAGATGGCTCCGCTCATCGCAGCGTTCCAGGCATCCGCAGCCCTTGAATATTAGCAGCTTTGTTTGTCTCCGCATACGAGCGGGCGGTTACCAGGCACAAGCTCATTGTGCTTTCCGGTCAGGTTTCTTATTTCACAATCATTTGTCTCTCTCATTACGTTAAGGCCCTTCTCCAATTCCACTCTGTCCTAGCTTCAGGAATGGATGCTTTATTTCCTCCTCCTCCACCTTCCTCCAGGTGTGACAGGTGGCAGCGGCACTGATGACAGAAGTGTTTACCTTTGGGAATTTCAAGTGGGAGCCACTTAAAATGTGGAAGGAAGCAGCTGCTTAGGCACCTTCCACCTAAACATTTCAATCCAACTCATCCTCGGAGCTAGAGTGCCAGGCCAGGAGGCAGGAGGGGACTTCAGAGCCTTTGTGCGGGCGGTCAGGGTGGGAGGCAGCTGCTTGCGCTCTGCTCCACCCAGACTCTCAAGACCGCAAGCCTACCGTTCAGGAGCAGGGATGGAAAAGCTCAGTACGCAGAGGACAGAACTGCTGAGGAGGAGCTGGAATACTCACCCGAATACAGGGAAATGCGTTTTGCCCACTTCCTTGCCTTCTCGCTTTGGGCGAGTAACCTAACCCAGGCCTCAGTCTGCTCTGTGAAACAGGAAGCTCAACCCCATCTTCTCACATTCAGAGAGCTGATCCAAGTCCACGTGTGCACATGAGCGTGCGATGTCAGTCCCTGCACTGTCGTTGCCCTCTTCTCTCCTGCTGCCATCTAATTACCTCTTACTCCTGGCCAAGCCTCGCTCAACGTCACGAACCAAATAGCTTTTCCTAACACTACATAACTTCTGGTGACCCAAAAGCGACGAGACTTACAGAATTAAAATGCATGGTTATAGATAATGCTTCCAAAAACAGAAAGGCATGAGGACTTTTTATGACACTGTATTATTACAGTACAGCTGCGGTCATTTGGCCACGATTAGAAAACCCTGCTGAAAGAACGCTGCCCAGAATAGCAGGACTAGGAGTTTTAATAACCTTATCAATCTCCCATGCGAATGAGCACGTGCCTGAAAGAAGCCAGGTCAGGCTGGAAAGAGCCTTTTAATAATGTAAGGGGACTTGCGCATGCCACCTGGCCCCTGGTGGCACACAAGGCCAGGAGCAGCCTTGTGCTCCCAGCTGCCCTCCGCTCTCCTCCTCCCTGGGGCTCCCCAGAGGCACAGGCAGGGCTCCCTCTCGCCCCTCATCAAAGCCAGCATCCGGGACTTGCTGTTCCCTGGCTTTTCTGTGGTGCTGACCTCAGTCAGCATTTTGTTGTTCTGCTTCTGAAGCATCTGTGGGAAATCCTTAAGAGAGCTGGAGTACATGGGAGGGCTGGGAAATAAAGCCAAACGTATCTGCGAGCCCCCTGGGTGTGGGGAGCCCAGACACTCAATGCCTGGAACATTCTTGGCCCTGAGACCACAGTCTGCCACGCTCTACGGCCCACTGTCCACCTGAGGCTGCAGGCCACCAGCACGTCACGGTGGCTCTGAGAGCAGCCTCCGTAGGCAGTTGTGAATTCACATCTGGGCTCTGCTTCAGACACCTGCTCCCTGCTCCATGCCTTGGCTCTCTCATCTGGGAATCAGGAGTAGGAGGGGCTCTACCTCCCAGTAAGGATCAGCTCAGCCACTGAGGTAGCAGAAGGGAAACTTCCAGAGCCTTCTTCATAGGCCAGCCAGTCACACTTCTGAATATTCAGCCAGATGAACCAATGTTCCCCCAGTTCCTACTGTGTGCATGCCACTGTGCTGGTGCTGGAGGAGGAAAGTCACGAGGGCTTCAGCACAGCCCTGTGCAGGCCAGGCGCCAGGTGGCAGGGGTGTGGTGACTCCCACCTCAACCTCATGCAGCCTGTGGGGTAAGCACGAGCTCCCAACCTCAGATGAGGTGCCTTGAGCTTAGAAAGGGTCGAGGCCAGCCCAAGGGTGCACGGTCAGGCAGGGCAGAGCCAGGATCTGAGCCCACATCGATTTTTCTGACTTCTACCTTCTGTGCGTCCCCCTTGTAACTTCCGTATCGGCCACCACTGGTGCAGCCACCTGCCAAGGCCTGCTTCCAGCCAGGGGAGGCATGCGTGTGCACCTTGGTCATCCACTTCCTTTTCCTCACACGCCTGTACTCTGCCTTCTAGCAAACAAACGAAAAAGCTGTTGAGGCGAGGAGGAAAGCCCCAAGTGAGCTCAGGGTGGAAGGCCGGTGTCCCAGAGGCCTGGGTTCGCAGACCAGTTCAGAGTTGGGGGCAAACACGGGCTTGCCATTCTTCAATTCTGTTAAGCAAGAGCGTTAGAAACACATCACCCACTCTAAAAGAGGGAGAAGTAACAGGAAGGAGTAACTGCAGAAGAAAGGTCAACCATTCTCAAGGAAAGATGGCTACCGTCCATACGCACGCAGGCTGTGTTGTTTTGTTTGGTTAACATGGTCTTTAAATTTTCTCACTTTACTGAGTCCAGTGAAACCTTCATGTGCCTTAGATCATGGGGAGGGAGGAGGAAGAAAGGAAGGGAGGGAGAGAGGCAGGGGGGGAGGGAAGAGACACCGGTCGACTAGTATGCATTGGCAGTTGCCACCGTTATCTTGGTTTGACCCCATATGAAAAATGACGCAGCCTTGTGTGGTCCCCCTTATGGACATACCCCAATTTGGATGAAGTCCCAAACATTTTCAACAAGATACAAGTCTAACAAAAAGTCACAGTGCTGCACAAGAGCAGCTGCGCGCAGGCAGCAGCTCTGCGGGCTCCCACCCCACGTCTTTCCCACTTAGCGGAACAGATTTGAACGCAAGGGACTAGAAATGGCATTACCACAGAAAGAGACTGGACTCAGACAGCACTGATTTACTTCTCAAAAATTCACTCACAATCGCTAATTGCTGGTGACATCTCACACTGACCACGATGTCACAGAGCTCGTGAGGCCAGACAACTCTCTGGGGCTGCGGGACTTTATCTAATCTCCTCTAGATGTCCCAGGGCACAAAGAGCACAGAGCAAAAGTCCAAGAAATATGCAAATTTGTAATTAAATTATTTCTTTTGCCCCTTGGAAAGGAGAGGCCCTGTCAAAGCTATCTGGTCACATTTATGGAAACTGATCTTAGGCCAGGTACCAGGAGGGCGTTCCTGGACCTCATCTACTCCTCCATAACTATCAGGCAGCCAATTACTCCTGTTCTGATGAGCACCCAGGCTGAGAAGAAGACAGATTCTACCCAGCTGATAAATGGAGGGGTTAGGACTCTACCCCAGGTATATAGGACTTCAACTACTTTAAGCAAGAGACAGTCCCTGCCTTGAAGGAATTTACAATCTAACAGACCAACACACACATGCACAAGGAGCTATGGTTCACGGTTTTAGAAAGACAGACATAGAGAAGAGGGAAGAGAAGAATTCTGGAGGGGGAGAAGGGGACTAAAGTGACAGCTTGGGGTAGGGGCAGGGAAGCACTGGAGTCAGGCCTTCAAAGCCAAGTGGGGTCCTGAAGGGGGCAGGGAGAAGCTCTTCCAGGTAGTGAGATAAGCGAACAGCGGCACCAAGGCAGAAAGCGCAAAGCATTTTGTGGGAAGATGCAACACTCCAGTTTGGCTGAGGGACAGAATTTAGCCAAGAAGGAAGACATGAGGCTGGGGGAGAGGCCGGGCTTGGGTCGTGGAAGTGTAAACGGCCCCAAAACCCAGGCCTAAGAAGTGTGAATATTTCTTGATGGGGAATGGGCAGCCCCTTGGAGTGTCCCTGGTGGGGTGTCAGGCAGGTGTCTTGGTAGAGTGGGTTGATAAGGAGAGGCAAGATAGTGACAGCAGTCAGGAAGCCCAGGTAATAGGCATTGAAGACCTAAGCCAGGGTGGTGGCTTAAGGAATGGAGAGGATGGCAGGACCAAAACAATGCAAAATTGCCCAAGTCCAGTTTCTGATGATGTCCCAGAAGGATGATGATGCTACTGACAAAGACAGGGGACATCCGGCAGCTGGGTGTGTAAAGCAGCAGGCCAGTTTGATTCTACAACTATTAAGTTTGAGTTACTGACAAGATGTGCAAATGCAGGAATCTAATCGGGAGCAGGAAATCACTGAATCACGGGTGACCAGGGGCAGAGGAGGAGAAGCCACTGAGTTCAACTGGTACATCACTAAATCAATTGCTTCCTGCCTCCTCCCGCTATTCTAAGTATTCCTAACCGGCAAAAGATCAAAACAGGAGACCTGGATCCGAGAATCAGCTGGAGAAAGACCGCTGATGCTGCTGGGAATTGGTTAACATTTCCCAGAGTGGGGGGCAATATGAGGAAGTAAGAGCCAAAGGAAGGGAACTAACAAACACTGAATCTATACTGGATGGGGCTCTTTGTGCTTGGATTCATATCCTCGGAATTCCCCAAGGAGATGCGCTGTGGCACACTGGGTTTATACATGCACCGGCTGGTGCCCACCGAGGTTAGGGAACTTGCAAGGGTCCTGCAAGTAGGAATCCAAATTAGGTTCGCCAGCTCTCTGCATTCCGCACGCTTCCTCCCCGGAGAGCGCATCCTCAGGGAAGCGTACACAACAACGTCCTAGGACGTGCAGTCCAAGAGGCCTTTCGAGATCATTCAAACCAAGTTCTCATTTACAGGTGGGGTGGCTGCAGCCCAATAAGGGTTGGGGCCAGTCCGGAGTCCCACTGCGTCGCCAACTCCGAGCAGTCTCGGGTCAAGGCGACGGCGACCACCAGCCCAGGGCGGGAGGAGCGGGCACGAGGTGCTGGGGCGGGGGGTTCGCATCAGAGGCTGCGCAAGCGCGAAGCTGGACGGGGCGTCGGGTAGCTGGGGAGGAGCGGCCTGCGGAGTCGCGATGGCGAGTGGGTCACGACCGAGCTCGCAGGTCCCCTAATTGGGTCGCGGGTGGGGAGGAGGTCCTGGGGCTGGGGAACAGCAGGCAGGAGACTGAGGTGGGGCCTGGGCGGTGGGCGAGGCCTCGTCCGCCCCGCGGTGCCTCCCGCCCTCCCTCCAGGCCAGCCCTCCCCGCCTGGCGGCCCGCCGCGCCCCGGGGCCTCACCTGCTCCCGCGGGGGCCGGAGCCGGGGCCGCAGCCTGCGCACCCCCGCCAGGGTTGTCAAGGAGCAAACAAGAGTGTCTTAGCAACCAGCGAGGAAGTCCTACCCCCTCGCCGGACGTTGACAGGAATTTCGCTTATTATTGGTGCGGAGGAGTGTCAATCAGACGGAAGGGACCTACGACGCACGGGTTTGCACGGAAAGGGGCGTGGCTGAAGGCGAGGGAGGCGGGGCTTCGCTCATAGTCGTCTTAAGTGTGCCCGAGGAGCCGGGGGACCGACTGGAGTTCCCGGTTCGCAGGGAACTCAGAGAAACGCTGCTACCTGGGGAGTTTTCGTCATTTGAAATAACAAATGCAGTTTTTCTGGTGTGACACTGAGCTGCTACTTTATTAGGATCCCAGAAGCCTAATGACTGGCGTTTGTGCAGGGCTTTTACGGTAGATCTCGTCCTCATCTCGCCTCAGTCCTTGTAGGTAGTGGCATCCATAATCCGTCCTGAACTAAGTGACGAGGCTGCGGAACCAGCTCAGGGGAGCAGGGTAAAGACGCGAAGACGCTGGAGAAGGAGCCAGGCGCTCTCTTCCCTGCCACTCCCTCCTAGGTCGCCCTGCCCTAGTCGCTAGGAGACATCTGTATCATCCAGCTGAAGACGCAGGTGTGCAGAGCCTGCCTTTGATGCCTCTGGGGAGGATAATTAACGAAAATTATTAGTGCAACTGGGGAGAAGGGGAACGGAGAAGAACCAGCAGATTGCATTGGCTGGATCAAAGAAGTGCATGAGCTACTCCAAAATTTAAACATATACCTCATGTTTACCCTGGCAGTTACTGAGCTCAGCCATGGCCAGGTAGGAGTGATTCAGAGAGGAACAAGATGAGGACCTTGATCCCACCCAAGGCACAGGCCAGTAGGGACAGCACAGTTCAATGGGGGACTACTGGTGACTCCAGGAAGCTTGGATGCAGAGCAAATGTAGTGTAGGTGGGAGGTGAAGGGGGTGAAATGCAGAAGGAAGTGGAGTAGACAGGATTCCAGATGCTGGCTTCAGGAACTCCAGTACTCCCCCAAGTGAGGTAAGAATGGGGGAGAGTGGCTGGCGGAGAGTGGCACTAACAGGATCATATTTGAGATACAGAAAGGTCACTTAGGTAGTGAAGACTGTGGACTGGATTTGGAGTGGGTAGACAGAAGGTAGGCACAATGGGTTTGGTATTGAGACTTGGCAGCTTGAAGGGTGCTAGGTCCTTGCCGTTCCCAGCTTGCCTCCCTGGCACGTTCTGAGAGTCCATGGAATGTCTCACTAGACCTCCAGATTTCCTCCATCCTCTTTGCCAACTTTCTCTGGGAGATGGGAGGTGGCCTTTGAGTGGATGACGCTTTCGCTTCCGCCTCTCATCCATACATCTCCCAAAAGGGGTCCACGCTTTGCTGTCTTGTCTTTCTCACCTCCCCTTCACTCTTCAGCCCACTGCAATCTGGCTTCCACTCCCACAATACTACCGAAATTCCCTCTTTCACAGTTACCAGTGACCTCCCGAGGCGTGGAATCCGAAATACCCACCCCCTCTGTTGGCTTGAGTCTGCTGTCCTGCCTACCCTCAGGCAGCTCTGTCTGGAGGTGGCTGCTGTAGAGCTCTTAACGATGCAGATTCCAAGGCCCCCTGCATCAGAATGGTGAGGGACAGGAATGTGGACCCTTCCCATCCTCCTCTTCCTTTGCTCTCTGTGCCTAACTTAACCCCCTTTCCTTCTCACCATTGCTCTCAAATTTCCTGCTACCTCACGTCACCCGGTCCTCAGTAGCAGTGTTTCCCTCAGTCACATTCCCCAGGGTTCTTACTGGAATTGTAGTCAGACCATGCTCCAGAAAAGCTTCCCTGGTGACTCTGAACTCTGGTGGGGAGTTATGCCACTCCACGCAGGTCTCATTGATGCTGTTCTCTTAAGGACCCTCCCTCAGGGACTTCATTCACTCCTGTGGCCTCCATCATCAACGTCCTAAGTTCTCATGGCTCCTGTATTTCACCCTCCAGATCAGGCCTCACTCTTGAGCTCCGGGCCCAAATATCCAACCATCTCCTGGTCGCCTCTCTCAACATGTCCAAGCCCTTCATCCCCAGTGTGTCCCAGACTGAAGTGACCGGTTCCCTCTAGTCTGCTCCCTGGCATTTGCCATTTCAGTAAATATCACCATTGCTCCCCGATTTCCCTCCCTTCACTCTCCCCTACTATTGCCTATGTTATGGTTTGGATATGAGGTGTTCCCCAAAAGCTCCTATGTTAATGCAAGAATTCAGAGGTGAACTGGATTGTGCAAGCTCTGACCTACTTACCCACCCTAATTTAAACTCACTGGGGTACCTGTAGGCAGGTGGGGTGTGACTGGAAGAGGTGGGTCACTGGGTGGGAGAGTGTCCTGGAAGGGTGTAGCTTTCCTGTGTCCCCTTCCCCTGTCTGCTTCCTGTCACCACCACACCATTCCACCTTGATGTTCTAGAATCTACTGACCATGAACTGAACCTCTGAAACCATGAGCCAAAATTAACTTTTCCTCCTCTAAGTTGTTCATGTCCGGTATTTTGGTCACAGCAACCAAAAGCTGACTGACAAAGCCCACCTCCAGCCAGTCTCAGCCTGCCAGTTGGCCCTACCCATGTGCATAAGTCCCCACTGTGTTGTTAATGGGACCCCCTGACCACAGTCTTGTTCTTCTGTAACCCATTCTCCAAACCACAGTCTCGCCTGTTCACCTACTTCCTGGGAAGGGAGGGTGGCTCAGCGGTACAGCGCTTGCCTGGTGTGTGCCAGGACCTGGGTTTCATCCCCAGCACCACATACACAACTAAGTGTCGGAAAAACAAAACAAACAACTACTTCCCTTCCTCCACAGTGCCCCAGCACTTGCCAGGTGACATCCGTGTGCCGTGACCTGGCCTTCAAGGCGCCCCATGGCGGGCTGAGGTGCCTCTGTCTCCTTGCTGCTCTGCGCTGTGAACTTCATGCCCCAGAGATGCCAGCTCTCTGACCTCCCCCCACTGCAGGTCGTTTCTCTCCTCTCCCTCCGCCCATGTCCTCCCTCACTCTTCCTTTGTCCTCCGTAAGCTTTTGACCTAAATGTGCACACGTTGGGATCCCATCATGGGTAACCAGAAGAGTCCCTTGGGTTCCCAGCAGATAGGGTGCGTGTTCCTGGTTGCCTTTCTCCTCTGTTTCCTGAGGTTAATTCTCTGCTTCCTCCTCTGAGCTCCTTAAGAGCAAGGACGCTGTCCTTTCATCTTTCCATCCTGTGTTCCGCAGGGGACCCAGGAGAGGGCAGGTTATCAGAGGCCCCTCTATGCGCGGCACAGAGGGCACAATGGTGGCGCATGGGGATCAGCTCACAGGCCATGTTCCTTCCCAGGCCTGCTGGCTTCCTGCAAGCTGTGACAAATCTGTGTCAGAAGTCCCTGGGGCTCATTCTTGGTACCTCCTCACCTGTCACTCGAGTAGCCTACTTCAGGCTCCGGAACTTTCTCTCCGCCTTTGTCTTCTGCTCTGTTTAACCACTCGGCGTCCTTGTATCAGAAGGAGCCAGCTTGACTCCTTTGGTTCTCTCCGTAATATTTGTCAGTCTGTTTTATTGGTTCCGCTATCGTCTTTATTATTCCTTCTACTTTCTTTCTGTTTGATTTGTTCTTTTTCTGCCTCCTTGAGATGGAGACTTAATTGATAGCGCTCCTCTTTCTCTAACATATTCTTTCAAGGCTAAAAATGTCCCTCTCAGCGCGGCTCCAGCTGTAGCTCGCACGTTTTGGTATTTCATATTTTCATTGTCATTTAGTTCAAATGGTCTAATCAAAGATTTCTTCCTGGGGCTGGAGCGGTGGCTCAGCGGTTACGGTGCTGGCCTGGCGTGCGCGAATCTGCGGGTTCAAACCCCAGCAGCACCACGTATGCAACGAGGTATTGGAGCAACAAAAGCCACATAAAAAACTAAATAAAATTGATTCTCTCTCTCTCTCTCTCTCTCTCGTTGTCCCTCTCTCTTAAAAAAATGTCCTCCTTAATCCACAGGTCCATGGATTATTGAGACGTGTGTTGCTTGATTTCTAAACATGTTGGAATTGATTTCCGGCTTCATAACCAGCATGCTTTCATTCTCTGGAATTTGTTGAAGCTTGCTTTTATCCAAGCCTCTGGTCAGTTAGTGCATTAGTTTCCCACTAATACACTAACTAACAGATCACAGCAGACTTCTGACTTAACACACGTTTGTCATCGTGATCATTTTGGAGGTCAGAAGTCTGAAACAGGCCTCTTGGGTTAAAATCGGTGTTGGTGGGGCTGCAGTCCTTCCTGAGGCTCCAGGAGAGACTGGTTCCTTCCTTTTCAGCTCTCTAATGCTAGGCAAGTGCTCTGTTGCGGAGCTACACCCCATCCCCAAGATTGACGTTTTAATTTTTTTTTTTTTTTGGTACTGGGAATTGAACCCAGGGGTGCTTAACCACTGAGTCACATCCCCAGCCCTTTTAATTTTTTTATTCTGAGACAGGGTCTCACTCAGTTGCTGAGGCTGGCCTGGAACTTGTGATCCTCCTGCCTCAGTCTCCCAAATTGCTGGGATAATAGGTGTGTGCCACCACGTCCTGCCAACATTGACTTTTTTTTTTTTTTAAGAAAAGGACATGGGGCTGGCACAGTGGCTCGGTGATTGCAGCGCTTGCCTAGCATGTGCAAGTACGTGAGTTCAACCCCAGCACCCATGTACACAATGAAATCTTGGAGCTCCGAAAGCCACATGAAAAACCAAATAAAAATTGTTTCTCTTCCTCTCTCACTGTCCCTCCCTCTTAAAAAAAAAAGAGAAGGACAGTGAGAGACGGGGGAGAGAGAGAGAGTAAGAGAACTTTATTTAGTTTTTCATGTGGCTTTTGTTGCTCTGACACTTGGTTGTGTCAGTGGTGCTGGGGTTTGAACTTGCGTCCCTGCACATGTGAGGCAAGCACTAGAACTGCTGAGCCACCGCTCCAACCCCAAGATTGACTTTTTATCATCTTGAAATGTTCCTTTTATCTCTACCAATGTTTTTTTGTCTTAAAGTGTACATTAAGTGTACGAAGTTTATTTGAGTTGTTTTCATGGCATATACTTTTCTATCTTCTTAATTGCAATCTTTCCATATGATTTTTTTTAAAAAGGTGCATTTTTTAAAAGAGAGATGGACAGTGAGGGAGAGAGAGAGGGAGAGAGAATCAATTTTTATTGAGTTTTTCACATGGCCTTTGTTGCTCCAACACTTAGCTGTGTACGTGGGTGCTGGGGTTTGAACCCGTGTACTCGCTCATGCCAGGCAAGCACCGTGTAACCGCCGAGCCGCCACTCCAGCCCCATATGATTTTTTTAAAGAGAGAGGAACAGTGAGGGAGACAGAGAAAGAGAGAATCAGTTTTATATAGTTTTTCGTGTGGCTTTCATTGCTTGGACACTTGTTTGTGTGCATGGTGCTGGGGTTTGAACCCGTGTCCTCCTGCATGCCAAGCAAACACTCTACCACTGAGCCACCTGCTCCAGCCCTACCATATGACAATTTTTTAATTTTTATTTTTTATTAGATGGATATAGAGTTACAATTGGGGGGGGGAAACATTATCAAACATCCAAGAACCAACGTATATATACTTAGTTATCCAGGGCTAATGCCATGTCATGGATGCCCA
>PVKS010034636.1:10088-20830 GCA_004027875.1 Aplodontia rufa
TTTTTTTTTTTTTCAGGGCTGAGGATCGAACTTGGGGCCTTGTGCATGCTAGGCAAGCACTCTGCCACTGAGCTAAATCCCCAACCCCTAGAGCATGTTTTTATCCAGGATAAGGAAAGAAGAAAATAGGGACTCAATGTTTCCAAATGTCATTAAAAATGACAGAAAACAAAAAAATGTGTTCAAGCTCAAATACAGAGAAACCCATCATGTATGTTCATACTGTCAGTTCAACACTTCTCTCCTGTGACCAAAAAAAAAAAAATACTATTCAGCAAAGCCAACCAGTCCTACCTGCTTGCTTACCTGCTGTCTCTCACCACAGTGTTTCCTGACTGTAGTCATACAGTCTTCCACCTGCCTCCTTCCTCCTCTCCACTAACTCGTATTAACATTTCCACCAATGTGGCAGAGGGTGTTGGTGGCCCACCCCAAAGTCATTCCCAGTTTGTTAACAGAATCCTGATTGTGTTTAAGGCTCCCAGGCCCTGAGCTTCCTCAGGGAAGGCCCATCTCCAGGCTAAGGGGCAGGTCTCCATGAGTCTAAGCCAGTCCTAACAGTCCCGGCCCCCTCGCAGGTGACAGGAGCATGTGAAATGTTGCTGGCCAACGTCCTCCATCCGTTTTCCCCTTCTACTTAAAGAAGTCAAAACCAGGACTGGGGTCATAGCTCAGTGGTAGAGCACTTGTCTAGCATACAGGAGACCCCCAGTGATCCCAGCGTTGCCAAAAAAAAAAAAAAAAACAAAACCTAGAACAACAAGAACAATAACAAGAACAAAAATCCAGTAAGAACAACAAGAACTTAGCTGTAGTCTTGAAAAATATTCTGCAAAACCCAAATTTAGTAAATCCAGGTGCCTTTCGGAACCCCTTTGAAAACTCTAGATTCTCACTTGTCTAGCTAGATGACGATGTTAGGTAGCAGGATGTCTCTTTACTGTACATCCTCAGGAGCTCTTCAGAGAGGGAGAGAATAAACTTAAAACAATTATAACGTTATATTCACAATGAACATCTCAGCGCTTGGTAGGTTACATTTCCCTCCAGTCGCTTTGCTATCTCCAGAGCCCTGGGAGCAGGTGGTGGGTGGTAGATAAGACTTTTAAACCCGTTTAGCAGAGAACATTGAGACTCAGGACATGGTCAGAAGACAAGCCTGGTAGAAGCAGATTTCAGACCCGGGTCTTGGGCTCCCTGCATCAGGGTGACTGGATGCTGACACATGGGCTGGCAATCATCAAATCAAGTCATCACATGCCACTTGAGTTCTGATTCCTGTCGGGTCTGTCCCCTGTGCAGTACTTCCTACCTCCTGCCTCCTGAATCAGACGGCGCTTGCACAGTGACCCTGGGAGAGGCGGCAAGGAGTCCTTGACTCATGGAGGGCTTGTGCAATCTGCCCCTGTCCCGAAGGCCATGGAGAGGCCTTCTAGGCCCTCCTCAAGCCTCCTCCATCCCAGAAGCCACTGCCCAACCTGCAGAGCAGTCCCCTGCAGAAGTGTTAAAAGCATGGTGCCCAAACAATTGACCCTGCAAGGGGTGGGCCTGGGCCCCAGGGCTTTTAAAGACTTCCTGCTGCAGTGTGGACCTGGAATGTGTCCTCAGGCTTGTGCTGAAGACTTGGTCCCCAGCGTGGTGCTATTGGGAGGTAGAGGAAAGTTTAAAAGGCGGGTCCCAGTGGCAGGCTTCAGGTCCCCCTTGGAAGGGGCCTAGGGACTCCAGTTTCCTCTCTCTTTTGTGCACCTGCCATGCCATGAGCCCTGAGCTTCACTATGAACTCCTGCCATGATGTGATGTCCGCACCAGAGGCTAAACAGATGGGGCCTCCCGATCTTGGACATTCAGCCAAATAAACTTCTTTTCTCTGTAAGTGCCCAGTTTCAAATATTGTGCTACAGTGGTGGAACACAGGCAGATACACCAGGGCTCCAGGCTGTAGGGGAACTGGGGACAGGAGCCCTGTGACTGTACCCTGAGCCGTGTATGTTCACTGTGCTCTTGTGCACTTTGAAGTGATGAGATCGGCGTCACTTAGAGTGTCACTTGGCTAACTTTAGTAGGCCTAAGGATGATCCGATGATCTTGTTAATGTTCTGAGCTGGGACTTTGTCAAGACCTGAAATTCTGCATTTCCAACCAACTCCCAGGTTATATGGATAGTGCTGGGTCACAGAGCATATGCTGAGGAGTGGAGTGCAGAGTATTTAAGAATTGCTTAACAAATCCTGGGGCTGGAGCCATGGCTCAGTGGTTATGGCGCATGCCTGGCATGCACAGGACTTGGGATTGAACCCCAGCACCACATACACAACTGAGTGTCACAGCAACGAAAACCAGATGAAAAACTAAAATAAAAATTGATTCTCTCTTTCTCTCTCACCGACTCCCCTCTCTATCTTTAAAAAAATCAACAAGTCCTACTTTATGCACACACACTCTGTAACAACTGTGTATCTTCGGTTGTAATACACATGTTTTTACATTTCAACAGTTGTGCATTTGAGATGCAACCATGATGTGCGCTTGCTGTTGACAGGAGACAGCTGTGACTTAGCTGGTGTCGCCTGGTTGTCACAGTGACCTTGCTTTAACTTGAGTCATGTGTGTTGTTGGTAACTACATGGTAGAGCTCACTGATGCTCCAAAAATTACATGTTTTTATCACTTAAAGGAAACGTTAGGAAATACACAAAAAAGCCTGGAAGCAGGGTGGCGGAGTAGAAATGTGTTATTAGTACAGTGAATACTGGTCTTTGGGAGAATGTCTGCTTTCTTACAAAGTGACCACGGGAGGCTTAATGGTAGATTGTGGTGTTTGTTCGAAATGCTCGCTGGCTCCCCGACCTCCAGGGCCCCTGTGTGTGTGCACTGTGAGAGGAGCATACTCCAGGCCAGCTCTTGCGGGGCTGGACCCCGGGACTGCCTTGCAATGAGCGCGAGTGTGCACCCTGGGGACCCCTGAGCAGAAGCCCAGGTGTAGTCAGCCGGTTCTGCTGTTCCCTCCCCTCTGCTGCGAGGATGGTGGGCTCCTGACAGGTGCTACTCCTTCACCCTGGAGCCTAGAACCAAAACCGCGGGGCAATCTGCAAAGCACACACCTGGGTTGTGTTTGTTACCGCAGCAGAACTTACCAAAAGCTAACTAGCAGAGGACCTAAGAAAAAACTTGGTGAAAATGAACAAGATACCTGTACGGGGACTGCCTGACTCAGCACAGCCAATGCCACTGCAGGCAGGAGGGAACACCTAGTCCCTGCACATGGGGGTTCACAGTGAGGAGGATTGCTGCCCTGTAGCTCAATTTATGAATACTTTTCTTGGTTATTAAAAAAGTAAATAAAAATATGTCTTAGGATCAGTGTTGCCTTGAAGTCTGTGAAGCACGGTGGCTGGTTCTGTGTTCTGTCTGGTGTGGTCCAGTTCTGTTTCACATGCCCATCTCTCAAGAATATTGACCTAAAATCTGTCAAAGGATCATTCATTTCAAGGCAAATTATGAAGAAAAGGATTCTGTATCAACATCCTCCAAGGAACGAATAAATTGCTTCATTTTTTTTTTAAAGAGAGAAGCGCAGTGAGAGAGAGAGAGAGAGAGAGAGAGAGAATCAGTTTTTATTTAGTTTTCCACATGGCTTTCATTGCTCTGACACTTAGTTGTGTACATGGGTGCTGGGGATTGAACCTGAGTACTCACGCAGGCCAGGCAAGCACTGTAATCGCCAAGCCACCGCTCCAGCCCAAATTGTTTCATTTTTAAGCAAAAGTAAATCTGCTCTGGAAGGGCAGGTCTAGACCCTCTCCTGGTCACTTGGCTTTGGTGTTGTTACTTTGTATCAAATGCCTGGATGACTTGACACTTTCTACCAGTCCTCACCTCCCTCCTCCCCCAGCTCCTGAAATAAGTACCCCAGGCTGGAGGTAGGAGGAGAGCAAGGGAGTGGTCTCTGCCAGCTCACTTTTATGGTGCTTCCCTTAAAAGTTAGGTAGGAGGGACACGTGTTGTCATTACAAAGCCACGGTACACGTAAGAGTGGAAACTTGGGGAACACGGACATGTGCAAATGGACACATCGTTTCTACGTGGCCATTTCTTAGTGTGCTGAAGAGTCAAAAATCAGTTTGAGACCACAATTTTCTCCTAGTTTGGTCTCTATCTCATGAAGAAAAGGTACACAGAAACCTTCTTCTAGTCTTAGAATGAAACGTTCATTTTCCTCCTACATTCCCCACTCTATTCTTTTCTAAAATATCCCATCCAATAGTTTCTAATGAGTTTACTGTTCTTCCGCTGCAATCACCCACACACTACGCAAGACTCCAGGTTTCTCTTGGAAATGAGATGAAGGGCAAAGCCAAGAGAACGGTAATTATATTCCACTTCAGTTTTCCTACCTCCTCCTCTATTGCTAATTTTTTTTTTTGAACAACCTTACAAGATTTTAACAAAATAATATAAAATGTGTATAAAATGTGTAAATATTCTGGATATTGTAATTTTTAAAGAGAGACAAAGATCGTAATAGAAATCCTGCTCCCAGTTACATGTTGGAAACCCTTTAAACCCTAAGAATTAGCGCTCAAGGACCTTTAGGTCAAAGATAAGGGTCACCAGAGTAGGTTAGTGATAGCAAAATAACCATAAAGCACCAATTAAAAAATAAAATAGAAGGAAGGCCGTGGAATAGCAGAAGGGGGTCTGGGGAGGGAGAAAGGGAGGGAAAGAGATGGTACTGGGGATTGAAATGGAACAAAGTCTCATATATACTAAAGGCTATGTCAAAATGAACCCCACTATTGTGCATAATTATAATGCACTAATAACAAACTTAATGAATAATAATAATAATAATAATAATAATAATAAAACATTTGGATGCCAGCAGGGATTACCTGGTGGCTCTGGGCCATATCAGGGACAGTGGTGACAGTGGTTAGACACCATTCATCGAGGCCCACATCAGTACATTAGTCATCCGTAAGTTTATGGGCAAAGAGTCAAACCAAATTCCAAAAATCAGCTCATGATTCGGACAGTGCAAAAAGCCAGTTCTGATTACGCAGGCGTAGAATTACAGTTTAAACCTGCTAATTTGGATTAGAAATGCATGTGCCTCTCTGAGCCTTCACAAGAAATCATTAAGCTATCTGGTCTCTCTTGGTATCTGATTCCAACAGCCCCCGCCATGATCTGTTGCTCTGTTTGAACGCTGACCACCCTACCATTGTGCTGCGGCCTCGCCCCGAACGCTGTCCCAAGTCCTCCGCAGGCTCGCTGCGAGCCCAGCCCTGTCAAACAGCCTCAACTGCACTTGACAATGTGCATGAAGCACCTGCCACTCAGGCGCTGTTGGTCAGATTGCTGCAAAGCCTAATTCCGAGGTGTCAGAACCCCAGGCAGGAACTGCATTTCACGGAGCTGTGCTGCACGCAGCAGAAGCTGGCCCTTGCTTCGGCACTGGGGTCCTCTCTTCCTGTCTTGCTGGTTTCTAAGGGTTTCTGCCAGTGACTCTTGCAAGCTTGTTGGAAAGGGGCAGCCCCAGGGCTGCTTTGCTCGCAGGAGTAGTTAGGTGCTTAATTGTCTGGGAAGACAGTCGGGGAATAAATTACCAGGTTCTGATACTTCTGAGGAGTCACCGCTGTTTGGCGAGTGAGCTTGCAGGGGATTGATTAGCGAGGTCAGCCAGTGTGCGCAGTCGTGTGTCAAGGGCCATTCTGATCTTCCAGTGGGAGGGGATTTCTTCCATAGAACTATGTTTCAAAAGTAAGTATCTTCCATGTGGAACAGGGCAAATAATAGTAATAGTAATAATAACAATAATAAGAGGTCTTCTCAGATACAGTTGCGTTATTTGGTTTTGTAAAATGAGACCAAAGGAAAATATGGAGACAAATTTATAACACCATGCAAAATGCAACTAGTTCTATCTCGTGTTTCTTTTCCACAATGTTCTGCCAGGCTGTTGGTGCTGGCTTCTATAAACCACATTTTCTCTTAAACATGTTACCTGTCAAGACTTCAGCTTCAGAATGCTCGCCTGGGTGAGTAACCGAGGTGGACTTCCTAGCACTGTCCTGCGCTCTGACTCCGTCCCACAGCCATCTGTCGGTTATGTCGCACCAGCCATCTCCATTTTTCTGATGTTTGCCAAAGTCAAGTGCAGACCCCTGCGTCAAAATAGATGATTAGATGCAATGTTGGGAGTCACGCCATGCACGACGAGGAGGGAGGCTTTACTGAAAATTGCCAAAGGTAAGCGGGAATCCTTTAGGAAAAGATTCTGGGAAAGGGACAAGCATTTGGAAATCAAGAGGAGAAAAATGATATGTTGTGTGTGATGAAAGTGTATTTCAGTGGTAGGAAGGAAATACAGGGGGAAATGGGAGGTAAGGTCAAAAGCAAACCAGGGACAGATCATAGATGGCCATGCTACTAAGTGAAGGAGGTTATTTCTTCCCCTTCTTCCTCTTCTCCTCCTCCTTCTTTTTTTAACAGAGAGGGACAGTGAGGAAGAGAGAGAAAGAGAGAGAAAGGAGAATCAATTTTATTTAGTTTTTCACGTGGCTTTCATTTGTCCGAGACTTTGTTGTGTATGTGGTGCTGGGGTTTGAATTTGCGTCCTTGCGCATGCTAGGCAAGCGCGGTAACTGCTGAGCCACCGTTCTAGCCCACCATGGCTCCAGGCCTATTTCTTCTTAATTTTGTCTAATCTCTCAAACAAAACTTCTAATTTTTAGCAATTTTAATCCCCTATCCTTGAATCTTCTAGGGGTGTGGATTTTGACTTCTGTAGCCCATTAGAGTTGCTTGAAGAGCTTTATATAATCTCAGTGCTCAGTTATACCCTATGTCAACTAAATCAATCTGTTGAAATGCAGGCATCAGCACTTTTAAAGTTACCTGGGTGGTGACAATATTCAGCCCCAGCTGAGGACCACATTCCTGTCGTGCTATTTAATGAAGGTAAATTCCAGATCCCACGTCCTCATTTTTGGAATTCAAAACTCTTCCTTTTTGTAATGATACTTGGTGACTTTGTCCACCAAATTTTGTGCCACTGGTATCTAAGTGGCACACAAATTTACAGGCAATTAAGGAAAATCATGTTGCAATGGAGCTTTCCTACAGGGTCATTGTCAAAGCCTCTTCTCTGGGAGACCTGCTCTGAGAGCTGGTGGCATGCATATGACTCTTAGCCAAGTCCAGTTTCATTGGACACCACTGTCCTCCAGTCGTTCAGTTGGAAGCTGCCCAGTTTGTGGGACTCTGTTACAGTGGTCCGTGGGAAACCAGTAGACGTGATTCTTGATCCTCTTTTATATCCTGATGTTTTTTATTTAATAAAATACTGTGAAAATCTTTCTATGTCATTGAAGTTTCTGCTACGACAGCCACATTTAAATTTCTCTCAGCTCAGATAGTATGAATGCGTTTCATATCATGTAAATGGACCTGATAAAGTTAACCCTGAAGCTTTCTGCACTCCTTGGCTTCTCGGGACTGGCTGGAGATTTGGGGACACTGAAATGGAAGGCTGGGGTCTGGCACGTGGGTCACCTGTCCTCATTTCCTATTGCTGCCTCTGTGCTGGGCACATTCCCTAGTCTTGTGCCAGGTGCTGGGGACACTGTGCGTGCTGAGGTGCCCAAGAGGTGTGTCCTGGCACAGGGACCTCTGGAATACCCAGGGGCTGTGGGTAATCCTGGAACTGGGGAGCCCAAGGGGTCTTGATGTGGTCCTATGTGGCAGATGTTGGCCTGATGCTAGCCTGGGGCACTGTGGGGCTCCCCAGCTCCAGAGGAACCCCAATCCAGAAGTAGGTTTCCTGCTCACCTGGCTGGATTGACTCAGACTCAGAATTGTACTAATAGTCATAGTAAATTCATCTGTGGCACAAAATGTTCAGTATCATACTACGATACTGAAGCACAGAGAAGTTCAGTCACTTGCTTATGGTCACAAAGACCGCAGGCGATGTAGCTGGGGTTTGGATCCCTGCAGCCTGGCTCTGGAGGCTGGGCTTGTCACCAGGAGGGGCTAGGAGCCCCTATTGTAAAGGCTTCATATCTGTGGCTCATTAACCTGAGGGATCTCTTCTAAATAAGGGCTTGTGCGCGGGTTGTCGCGTCTACACGGAGGTTTTAGTACTACTGTTTTGTCACTCCGGCATGGTAACACAATTTTCCTGTTCATATTCTAAAGTACTAGAACTAACTGAAAGGGGAAAAAATCAAAATGATCTCACTCCATGCAAAGGCTCACGATAGCACTCTGAAGAAAAGTGTGTGGAAGAGGCTGTGGAGAGACCAGTGAAGGCTCAACCTGAGGAGGAGGTCCTGGCAGATGCCAGGGCGATCAGAACAAGGCTGGCCCCATCACCAGCGTGGGCGGATGTGCTCAGAGGCCATCTGGTCCTGGGAGGGTGGCTCTGGCTGGGATGTCTTTGGGGCCAGCCAGTGGGTTCCACCTGCCAGGTTGAGCGGACGTGGTCAGGAGAGGTTTCCTCTCCAGGCGTGGCCTGTGGGCACTATGGTCTTTCTGAATAGCCTAGGAGTTAAGGTGAATCATGGAGATGTCTTTCCAGATGCCGGGGCAAGACCATGAAGTGGACGAGGAGACTCAGCTTTGGGGAAGGAGGCTACGCAAGCATTTAAGTGGCTAGATTTGAAAGTGAAGCATTCACAAGGCAGCAGAGATCTGATGGTGACGGGGGACAGACGTGCTCTGCAGCCATGGGGACCTAGGCCAGAGACACCTGGCTTTGTCAACTCCAGCAGCAACCCAGAGAGCAGGACGTCACCTCCCCTGGCTCCAGAGCATGCGTCCTCCCTCGTCACCCTCATTCTGAGAAGGTGGCCCAGTTTTATTGCTGACTGTGAAACATGAGCCCTCTTGCCATCGATTTCCAGGTGAGAGTTACTCCCTCCTTTCCCAAAGGATGCTTTTCATAGGTAGCAATCCTTTCGCTCCACAACACAGCACTTAGTTCCAGCATTACAAAGAAAGAATGACTTTGTTGCCTCTGAAAGCATTTTTAAGACACAGAGGAGGAGGCTCAAATTCCCCCAAGTGTAACTGCAGTCCCCAGGGAACGCACTTTCCAGTGACAGACAGACAAGGTCATGGGGGCTGGAGGCTGAGCAGGGTAGGCAGCCTGTTTCTAAATCCAACACCGCAGGTCAGGGCTTATTTCAGAGAGGTGAGGGGGCTCCCTGCCTCCCCTCCAGGAGGCCCATACAGATTGGGATGAGCAGTTGGGTTTGAGGGAAAAGGTCAGAGTGTGTGGGGAGCTCTCTAGAGTGGAGAGTGTAGGGTTCAAATGGAGTGCTCATTCCCAAATCTTCCAGAAACCTGCAAATTCCAGTTCCCTGAGCCCTGGGAGGAGAGGACCGTATGATCCTATGGCTGGTGGGAACTCCAAAGAGGCTCCCAACAAAGACATTCATGCCCACCCTGAGGCACTGAGTGTCAGAAGGGCCTGAACAGCACAGGCAAGAGGGAGATCAGGTCCAGGCGCATCAGGAGGTCATATCCATAGAACGACTCCCTGCCCCATAAATGTGCCCCCAGTGCCCTTCTGTGTCTGGGAGACGGCCATGTGCAAAGCAGGAGCATATCCACCCCTTCCTGGGGAGGGGACACAAGAAGACAATGCAGGTGCCCAGGAGAGACTGAGAACACAGGGACCAGTTAGGAGGAGGACAGTCAGGAGCCCCTGAGCCTCGCTGCAAGTTTGGGTAACCTCTCGGGAGGCCTTGCTAAGAAGCAGCTTCAGATGAGACTTGTGGGAGGTAGAATCAACACACAGGGATCTGGGGAGGCAGCCCTGAGGCTAAGAAAGGGTTTGGGCTGGAAGCCCGTGTTTCAGGAACATGGCGGTGGTGTGGTCACAGCCAGGATGAGGCCAGCGAGGAAGGGGCAGATGGAAGTCAGGTGGGCCTGGCGAGCACGTGGCGTTACTCTGAGAGTGGCTGGGGTATGGCGCGGTGTAAAACAACTGAAGGGTCCCCAGAGATGCTAGGTTGGAGTCAGGCCTGTGGGGCAGGTCTGGAGGGAGTTCCAGTGGCCGTGGCGGCTGTCTACCCAGCTAAGTGGTGGTGCTGGGGATGAAGGTGGCCATGGAGTTTGGGACAAAGTCAGGTGGACAGGACTTGACTGTGGGCCATGAATGACAGGAGTGATGGATGATTTGGAAGTGTCCATGCTGGAGGGCTACGAAGATGAGTTTGGAGACATTGAGTGGACAAGCAAGCACTCGTGACTGGGGCTCACAGTGTGGATGGTGTGCAGGTGTGGCTGGGCTGCAGTGTGTGTGGGATGCAGGCCGTGCATCTCTCCACCTGGATGTGGCTATATCTGTGTGGATCCTGACATCCACACACCTGTAGAGACACGTGTCCTATGTGTGATGGATGAAGAGATTTACTTCATGGGACTGGAGTAGGCAAGCCAATGTGGGGGCTGACACGTTTACCGTGCGTGCAGCAAGCCAGCAGGATGGAAGCGCAAGCAGAGACATTTGCCTTAGGATTAAGACGAAATTCCTCCCTCTATGGGAAACCTCAACTGTGCTCTTAAAGCTGTCGACTGGTTGCTAAAATGATCAGATTGTGGATGTTGACCAATCCACGAAAATGCTCCTAGAGCTGTATGAAGACTAGCATTTGACTAACTCCCAGCTCTGTGTAACTGACTGTTGTCTATGTGTACACACACATTATGACCGTCTGTGTGTACACACA
>PVKS010034637.1:0-20718 GCA_004027875.1 Aplodontia rufa
ATTTATATGAAGAGGGTTTGTATGAATCTCTTAGAATCATCTCTTCAGTGATGACAAGCATTAAACTTTTAAGTCTGCAAAATGAGGGAATTGAACCAAAGACCCAGGAATATATGATCTCTTGGAAGAAAGCCCACAAAGAGATAATTTCTTTAAATATCCTTGCAGTCAGTGGCATTTAAGAATCAAATTTGAAAGCTAGAGTAAATTTAGTATAAGAATATTGAAAATCTGTAAGTGCAATTATTATTTCAGCATTATAATAGCTAGCACTCATGGAACCTGAGTAAAATTAAATTGTTCAGCTCAAACAACAAATAGAAGTTGCAGATTCTATGGGCTTGAACACTTTAAAAAGTGTGTGTACTTGTCACTTTGCCAAATAGAAAACTGTGACTGGCCCTCAGTCATCTCCCTTCCCACTCTCACAGTGGGTGAATTTTGATGTGAATGTTTCCTCCAGGGGACAGCTATAGAACTCCGTAACAACAACAAAACTGACCAAATCAAAATTTCTTTAAACATAACTGACTACTATCTTATTCATTTAAAATAATTTAAATTATAGTACTTAAAACATTGTTTTAATTATAAAAATATTTGCATTTTAATTTGTCTCACCTATTATACTATATTAACTACTGAAAAAGAATGAGATAATGGTCTAGTAAAGACTCACATATGGCATTCATAGAACTTTTAAAATCAGTAATCATTATTTTGTATCTTAACAAAATGCACTATATGCAATTAAAAGAGATTATTTGAAGTACCTGAGTTTTAATGCAATAGAAGTAAAACTAACTTTCTAATGCTGAATGAAAATGAAAAAGTAAACATGATAAATTTAGTCTCCAATTCCCCCAATACTAATTATTTCCATGAGAGTTGCATCAATCTACCAACGAGCCCATTTATGTAGCAACCACCACTCAATATCTGAAGTAGAAACAATTATATTTTTAATTTGTAGTTTTCCACAATTACCCGAATGGGAAAGACAAGCTTGTATGATATTATTTGCAGGTGGTGAGTATCAATGTTTAATGCTCTCACTGTCTTTGCTTGACTACAGGAATATGCAATGGGAATTGGAAAATCTGCTGTATATTTTAGAATTACTGTTGTTTTTTTTTTTAAGAGAGTGGAGGGAGAGTTAGAGAGAGGAAAGAGAAAATCAGATTTATTTATTTTTTCATGTGGCCTTTGTTTCTCTGACAATTAGCTTGTATGTGTTGCTGAAGTTTGAACCCAGGTCCTCACACATGCTGGCAAGTGCTCCAACTTCTGAGCCACTGCTCCAGCCCTAGAATCACTGTTTTTGTAATCTCCTATTTTGATTTCAGGAAGAACATAAAGATGTATTATGTGAAGGTTAAAAATTTATTCATGGTTCACCTAGTTCCAGTTTTCTAACATAATTGCTTATTTTTAAAAACACATCTTCCCATCACTATTTATTGATTTTGAAAAAGAATATGAGCATGGAAATGCTGAGGATAAGATAGATACACATTCTGGAAATGGAAACAAGATTATAATGAAAATAGAAGAAACTACAGTTATCTTTCAAACACTTTTGCTTGTGAAAGGGAGAAATGTTGTAACAAGGTCTGAGAACAACTGTCTAGTAGGCATGGGGCTGTATATCTATCTATATCTGCATCTATGTATATGTGTATGTATTCCCTCTGTAGTAACCCCTTTTCCAAATAACAACTAAAACTATCAGTCCTAGCCTTTTATCCTACTGACCTTTATTCTGATTTAAAAAATCATATACTAATTTTTATAAATACAACTTAAATTTGCAAGCCAAGCATTCTATTTATTATTCTTTTATTTTTAGGAATAAAACTGGCATATACAAGAGCCCAATAAAACTTGTTGTTTACTGTTTTTATAGTTCTGCTATATCATTCAACTGAAACATGAAGTGGTATTGTGTGGACCAGAGTCTCAATATTATGGCTGTGGGTGACTTTTTTGCTTCCAAAGGGAGCTCTTTTCTCTTTTCTGTCACCAAATGAACCATTTTTTTATCCAATGACCAACAAGCACCCACACAGAAATGCTGAGCTGTTTTGGTATGCGTATGTCAAATCGTTTTTTTCTTTGTTTACTGAGAAATTATTTGTTGAACAAATCAAATCATTTTTGTTTCAAAATGTATACAAACAAATAATCAATAGCTACATTTTATTAAGTTTTTATTTTTCCCGGAAGACACTGCATTAATAGTTCTATGGATTTTTTTTTGTCATTTAATCCTGATGAAAGTTTTAAATTGGCATGAATTTTGAGAATAATTTATAAGGGAGCTTTAATCCCCATGTGATGGAGGAAAATGAGGTGTTTAGAGATTAAATGGTTTGCTCAAGGTCATGGCACTGAGAAGTGCATGGGCCTTATTCTCCTTTCTCTGTGACTCCAAAGCACTTGCATAGAGCTTGTATCTTATTATCAATGCAGTGGACACATTATGTATTGGCTATGTGTATGTCTAAACACAGGCAGGGAATATCAAAAGAAATATTACTTTTCATATTTTGAAATAATTCCCATTACTCTGTAGTGACACCTCACCTATTAGTAATATATACACACCAAATATCCAAAATCTTGCCATTATAGGGATATTTTTCAAAAAGATCAGAGAATTATTGTTACAGAAAGATATATGAAATATGGGATAAAATTTAGACATTTGAAGATTGGAAAATGACTCAAATTTCCCCCAATTATAATTAATCTCTTTTATTATAAAAAACAATTTAAAATGTAATAAAATACTAAAAAATACTTGCGATTTTTAAAGCAATTTCTAGAAAAGCAGCATTCATTTAGAATTCTGTCTATTTGAAAACAGAGTCAAATTCTATTTTGATTAGTATATATTACTTGTTTTTTGGGAAACAAAAACTTTAGAAGCCAAAGAACACCACCGGGAAGGGAGAGCCAAGGTGGAGTGAAGATTATGATTGAGCAAAGGAAAATGGGAATGTGCAATCTACTCTCGGACTCTCCCGTTTTCATTAAATGTTTGAGATTCAAACAGAATCTGTCCCTCGTAGGAAGGGGATTCCCAACATTCATCCTTACCTACTCCCTAAATGGTGACAATGATCAAAGTGCCTCTATATAGTTCTTGACAAATGGAAAAAGAATTCTGTCACAGAACTTCTAAAAGGGTTATTAGAAACACGTTTGAGTTGTATTGTCAGACTGGCTTAGATTCTAAGCCCTATGGGGGAGCATTGATGTCTTTCCGGGTGAAGTTGACAGAAAATACTGCAACTCTTAATAAAAATAGCAGTAGAAACAGCTGGGAGAAAAAGAACCCTTCAAATCGCAGATTACAAACTGAACCAAGTTCTGTACCTTTTATGGAATTGCATCCCCAGTGTTGGTTTGAATTTAAGGAGAGTTTGCATTTAAAATACAAATTCTGGGATAAATGCTCAAATGAAGTAAATAAAATTTTTCACAGTAGAATTCTTAGTGGCTAATAAAAATAACCACTCTCTTCAGTGATATTAATCAGCGATTGTTCCAATATGCCTGAACAAACTGAGCACCTGACTGTAGAGTAACTGCACCTAACGATGGCTTGTGAATATTAGCGTATCAGCAAACCATATGGTAAATTAGACTTCTCTCTGGTAATTTACCGGAAGGAAGCCAAAATAATTAGAAATCACTCTCAATAACTGCAGTTGCGCACAGCAATGCAGTCACTGAAATGAAACGGGTTTCAGAAATGTCTGTTTTGCAGGTATACACCAAATGACAGGCGACAAACTAGTTGCTTGTATTACACATCATCATGCAAAATTGGCCTTACAGACTGAATTTTAAACTGTGAGACTGTTTGCCATCTGCTTTCCCTATTGATTTGACTTTGAAGTTTTTTTTTTCTTTTTGCTTTTTATTCAAGTAAACTTGCCTTGATCATGAGGTTTTGCTAAACATTGCCTATGTATGTACTCATAAGAAGCATCCAAGAAAGAGTGATAGAAATCGAACATCAGTTGTTCAGTTTATTCTCACTTGGTGATGTGCTCTATTATATTCATTATGTTGAAAAATATAAATAATTACTTTCAAGTTATTAATAACATGCAAAAGGAAGACCTAGTGGGTTGGAACTTTTAATTTTTTAATGTGTGCTTATGAATCACTTGGGGGTCTTTTCAAAATGCAGATTATGAATCAGCAGTAGAGCTCCACAGTCCACGGTTCTAGCAACTATCCAAGTGAGGCTGATGCTGTTGGTCTGTGGATCATGCTTTGGTAATAAGGCTTTAGATGCACCATACCTGATAAAGCAAATAAGTCCCGCCATGTCTTCTTTGCCAGAAGAAGAAAATATCCTACTATTTTAAAAATTTTCTTGTTCTTTGAACTTGTTTGAAAGCTAGAGTGTAGTTTACCCAATTCCTGCCATATGTCATAAAGGCAGAAAAATTTTAACCTATTTATATATTCATTACATAAATATATTGACATCTACACTGGGTAAGATGTAGAAAAGATGCACGTGACTCTTTTGATGTGAAGATATAAATAGTCCAGTTGAAAAGATAGACTGAATCTATATAAATATGTATGCATTTATTTGAAAAGAAGATATAGAATACCGAAGATGCAAGGGAACTTAACTTCACAATATTTCCCTGAGAAACTGACATTTAGCAAAGCTCTGAAATACAGGTAGGTATTATTCAGTGAAATGATAGGGAAGAGTACTGAGCAACTGAAGGTCTGGAGTTCTTTTTCAGTCAAGGATGAAATGCCTAAGAAGTGAGTGGTGCAGCAATGAGGCCAGAAAGGTAAGGAGAACCCGTGTTAATGAAGACAATGAAAACCTTGTTAGGATGTTAAAGATCTTACAATCAAACTAAATGCAAGGGAAAGATGTTTAGGGGCAGAGGCTACTTTTACACAAACAGTTTCTATATGTTGAATTGATTAGAACAATAATGGATGTGAAAGTTACAAGGCAGTGAAATGCTCCAGGCCACAGTTGGTGGCTTAGCGAATGTAGTGGCAGCAGAGATGGAGATAGAGATACATATGTGTTGGAAGGAGATGTGTGGTCTAGTTTTTGACTGAGCTGATGTGGGAAGTAAGGAAGAAAGAGATGTCAGTTGTGATTCTGGGTGTCTTTCAGAAATGATTTTAGTGTAGGTGCCACCATTTGTCATGATGGGAATTACTAAAGAAAGAGCAAGTTTGTGGGAAGTAATTTCTGAGAACTTTTTGTCATAGAATTTTGTAAAATTCCCATCAAATTTTGGCCTGGGCATTCCTTTGGCCAGACACGTGTTCAAACGTATCTGGGATTTGTTTTAATCAGGCAAGTGTGGGTAAGCAGCCTTATGATTTGTTAGTTTGAATAATTTCAGTGTACTCTGGGATGTCAGGGCTCTCTGGTACCTGGCCATAGGGTGAATAGGGCAAGCGAATAGTGGCCCAGAGTGCAAGAGTAAGGAGATGTATTCAGAATTGGCTGGTTAACATTTCATAGATATGATCAGAAGTGTATTGTCTTTTACCATTAGGAGCTGCCTAACCCTGGGAGGGGCAGTCCTTCATGCTCAGCAGGTTGTGGATGTCTAAGTGTTGGAATTCAGCAAATAAAAAGTTATGACTAATATCATCAAAATATCCAATGGACATAGTTTTTTGAAGAACATAAAGAAGATCAGGGTGAAAGAAATAAATTTAGAGACTATCAGCATATAGATGTTATTTAATGGTTGTAGGTAGTTAACAGATGCTAAAATAAGAATATGCAATGGGCATAGGAATGCCTAGGACTAAGTTCTGATGTAACCATTAACCAAGTTCAAAAGACATTACATTGGGGAAATGAAGTAGAAGTCCTCAAAGTTGCATGGCTATTGAGGAAAGAAAAAACAAGTAGACTAGATTGGTCAGGAATGTTAAACAGAGCACTGGAGACACAAGAAGAGATCATTTACATGCCATCATTCTTGATTTAACTTTTATTTTAAACAGTAGGTGATTGCTTTCTTCTCCTAATAACTGAGCAACTTTTGATTGAGATATTCTTTCTAATCCAGTGTGCCATTTGTGTTTTAGCTGTAGATTCTACTGGAAGTTTTAAACAATTGAGACAGTAATCTTCACAGATATCACCATTTAGAGTCAAAACTTTATTTCCAACACAAAGTGAAAATTAGACTGAATTTTTTATGTCACTGAGTCCTTTGTAATGACATACTATATTATTTTGTTTTCAGGTGGGAGAGTTGTGATTGAATGCTGGAATTTACTTACTTATTTGTGGTGCTGAGGATTGAACCTAGGGCCTTTGTCATTCTAGGCATTATTATACTCTCACACACTGGATGAATTTTTCAGGACTGGGCCAACTAACTAAAGAGCCTGTTAGCACCAGGTTCCACAGTGAGACTGGGAACAACCACCTGGCTCGCTGTGCCAGGTGATGGTCCCTTGTTCAACCAAAGCACAAGCTAATAAGCTACACTCTTATTCAGTCAATATTTCTCCATTGTTCTCACTAGGCTATTGTGGAAATGTAATAAATGTTTTGTTGAAGCAAAAATCTAATATTTTACTATCTTTCTGTCACTTTGTCAATGTTTCTATAAAATAGTCGATATTTCTATGAGAAACAAATTTAGGAACAAAGAGAGACTTCCAAAATGACACAAATAGATGGTGATAAAACTGGCTTGTAAAAATTACTAGATATCTGGATTCTTAGATTAATGCTAATACCACTGCTCATTTTAATGGTGAACTTGAATGTTCAAGAAATAATAACTGTGGAATACGGCACCGTCTCTGAGAGAAATCTAAGTGTCCACTCTGTGGGTTGACATTTGCATACTGTGTATTCTGTATTAAAGTCACCTTTCTGTTTTAGTCATAGGCAAGTCTCTTGAGTTTTTAAGCTTTTATTGTTTTTTAAATTGGAAAATACAGTCATGAGGATCTTTAGTTCAAAACTTTATACACTATAAATCTCTTGCAGATATTATAACCATACAATTTCTGGCTAAGGATACACTACAATAAATTAATCATGCTATACTGCCCGAGAAAAGAATAATAAAATAAACGATTTCTACCTAATATGGACTTTACCGTCAGCTATTATATAGTAAATATTTAAATGCCATCGTTTTGCCTCAGCTGAGGAAGCTTTACTGTAATGGTAGTTCTCAAGTTACATGAACCACAAACAACATTAGTATGTGCTAATAAACATCCTCTATTACACTTTACCTAGCTGGGGCTCCCCAGAAACAGCTGTCACTTTGATGATCATTTATCAGAGCCTGGTGTAACCTTTGTAATTGGATACACGTAAATCATAAAGTAGACACACAAATACATGTAAATTTATTTCTGTTGTTTTTTTCATCTTCTATAGCTTCTCAGGTCACCACCAAAGAAATGAAAAATAGTTCTGTGCCTGCTCAGTGTGTTTTATTCCTACCAAGGCAAGAAATTGACTAAAAGTTACTGTTTAAATCTTGCATACCCTCCAATGTCATTATTTTAGCAGATCATTTCAAATTGTCCCATTTAAATAATTATAAATGAATAGGGAGATGTATAAAAATATACAGAGTAGTCTTATGTGCTATTTGTCCAGTTTTCCCCAATGCTAACATAGTGGACATTAGTACAATCCACAGAATTTATTCAGATTACATCAGTTTACATGCACAAGTCATTTAAAAGTGTATGTGTACATGCAGTTTTATGCAATTTTACTGCATATGTAGATTTCTCTTGCCACCACCACAGTGAAGGAGCAGGACTGTCCCATAAATACAAAACTCTCTGTGCTAATCCTCTATAGCCATAACCTCCAAATACCAAACCTGGCAACCACCACTCTATCCATCTTACAAGGTTGTTATTTCATGTTATATAAATGGACTCACACAATATGTAACTTCTTTTGGCTGGCCTTTTCCCCACAGAATATGATTCCTTTGAGAGTCATCTGTGTTGTTGCATACAGCAATATATTGTTCCTTTTATTGTTGCATAGTAATTTTTGATATGAATATAATACAGTTTCTTTACCCTGTCACCAGCTGAAGGATTGGGTTGTTTCCAGTTGGGGGTTATTATAAATAAAGGTGTTAAGAGCATTGCCATATGTTTTTTGTGCACACAAATTTTTATCCCTGTGTGCATTATTTTAAGATGCAAGAAAGATATTTTAGGCTAAAGACATGTAAACAAGCTTTATAGTATGGTATTATTCTTCTCAAACTAGAATGTGCTTACAAATCACTTGGGAAGGAAGAAAGGAGAGAGGGAAGGAAGTAAAGAAGGAGGGAAGGAAGGGAGGAAGGGAGGGAGGGAGGACATCTTGTCTATAACCAGGTGTGAAATTAATCAGATCTCAGTTTAAGTTTTTCTGATTATAGTGGACAGTAGAAGTCCTCTCTCTGGAATTCCATATCTGCTCTTCTGCTCCACTTTTGTGTGTGTCCCTGGGGCTGATGAATGAGCTGTATTGATGAGCTGTGTTGCCTAACGGTTTCTGCTTAGTTTTTGGCCAAGTGCTTCTGAAGGCTTTGGATGGCCTCATTTTAACAGCCAGACTCAAATGGAAGGAAATTCAGAGTGCTCATGAAGATGAACAAAAGTGGAAAATATGTTTGAACAATGTTTTATGGTAATTATCACATTGATTCAATTTGTATCTTTCTGATAATTATAATTTTAATCTACCTAAGCATTTTATTTCAGCATTATATTATCTCAAATACTTTCAGTGTCCTCCAAAATTAGACTCTGATTACCAGCCAAGAAATTGTTGGATAAACTGGAATGTTTACTATTCTGTAGCCAGCAAGGCATTTCTATCTCTGTGCCACTTGGAAAAATTAAAATGTTTTAATTTCCTCGCAAGTTACTAAGGAAGGGGTTGGGGATTTAGCTCAGTGGCAGAGTGCTTGCCTAGCACACACAAGGTCCCGAGTTTGGTCCTCAGACCTGAAAAAAACAAAACAACAACAACAAAAAAAAACAAAAAAAACAAGTTACTAAGGAAATGCTTTCTTAGTAGGGTCTCCCCTCTTCATATGACCTCAATTAATTCCAAGTAGAAACTAGTTTAATAGGATTTCTGATAGATACTTTCCATTTTTATTGAGGAGTTGTGTGTTTGTAAATTTACATTAAGATTGCAAGTTCTTTTAAAAATGGGGACAAAGTTTTTTGAATATGTTCAATAGAATTGGAATTGCAATCTTTAACAAAAATAATTAAACAATGCAACAACTCCCATAGTTCCAACACAAGAGTTGGTATAAATTAGTGACAACGGGACAAGAGCAGAATCTAAGATTCACTACTAATTATCTTGAGTTACCCATGAAGAGGAAGAGGGGAGTTTATTCAGAAAAAGGAGCAAGAGAATGCAGTTGCAAAAGAAAAAAAAAAGCATGTTTGAAGAGAAAGGCACAGAGTAGGATGTATCTAGGTCAGGAGTGCAATGCACAGTGGTAATGGCAGAAGAGGGAGCTGGGATGAGGTATGTTACATGATTTTTACAAGGACTTGTTAGCTTCTGCCTCTGGGCATTCTGCCACACTACTATTTATTCCAGAGGGTTAGTCACTACAACCGGAAATATATAATATCTATTTGTAAATGTACATCATCTCAAAAAATACTCATTGAATGAATTGATCAGATCATAAAGTTGTATTAGTCCTGAGTTCGCTACTTAAAAAGACAAAAATGGCTCACTAATCTTTTGAGAATACCTTCAGCCACACGACATCAAAGTTATGGGTCCAGTGAAGTCTATTCTTAAAATCAATTGTCAAAAGCTGTGCAGAGATGCTTGCATTTCCCATTTTCTTGCTTGTGTCTTATTTTCAATGCAATAATTTAAATTGTAGGCCATTTTTTGCAAATTCAGGCATCCTTCACTTAACCAGCATCAAACTTCAGTGGGTTAATGAAAGCACCTTCTGTATTTCAGTAAGGTAAACAGCTGGCAGGTGCAGCCTGGTATCTTAGCTGAATGATTCTCACTGAGAGCTGTCTAGAGCAATTTCTTTCTCTTCATAAGAGTTAAACCTTTCTAGAACCTGTCAGTACTAGGAGATCTCAGGAGTGGCTGCTCTTGATTACAATCTTCTTTTGATTCCCTTTTAGCAATTTATAAATTATCTTTTTAAAAAATAAAGTGTTTTGCAGTTTATTTTAAAAGGCATCTTGCCAGTAAAAGAATCCATTGATCAGCTCTTGCTAACTATCCTTCTGGCATGACTTGAGAGACTGTCCACAACACTGAGGGAATTTTACAATTAACTGCATGATTTCAGCACATGCTTTCTATGAAGCATAAAGAATTCACTGCTTCTTTAAAAACTATAGTCTGAGCATAGTACCACAAAATACAATAGTCTACAGCCCGAATTTCTCTTTCATGTCTTAAGAATGATGGGGCATCAGCAAATTAATGAGTTTCTCCATTTTTGATCTTTTTTCCTAGCTTACCTTCAACCTTCCTATTATTTGTGCCTATGCCTGGTGACATCCTGACCACATGTGGTGCCCCTGCTAGACTGTCCTCCAATCTGAATCCCAAGGTGGCCCTCTGAACACTTGCCCACAGTCTACTATCACTGTGACCCTCACTGAATATAGATCAGGTTTATGCCTTATGAATCTGATTCTGCCACCGGCAGGTTTTCTGCCTCTGTGAAGAGACTGTTAGCAGGACCAATCTGATAAGCAAAGTGTGTTCCCTAGAGGAAGACTAAGAAAACACCCAAGAAAAATTTTGGCAACTCAAGGATTCTTTGCTTAGAGAGCAGTAATGGGCTATTTCATGGAAATTATCAAGAACTCTTCTGGATGTTGAACCACTACACACATTCTTCTATACTGCACCTGTTCATAGAGACATCTCTGATTTTGATAGGAGAGTCCCCAGTAATTTTGAATTAAAGTAGGGTTCCCATATCTCACTTATCTTTGTCATAAACACATTTTCTTGTTCCCATACACCTTGAAATTTGAATACATAAGAGAGCTATATGTAGAAGGAGTATGATGTGGTAGAAAGAGCTGCCTTTGAAATCAAGATATGTTCAAGTTTCTATTGACTCACATACTTCCTGGGTGACCTTGGTTGATTCTTTCAAACCTTATATTAGGTTTCATTTTCTGAAATGCAAGAGTATTCCTGCTTTGCCTTTGATGTATATAGGCTTCTTGTAAATATCAAATGATGCATTTTATGTGTAAAATATTTATTCATTTGTTCAACAAATATTTATGGATTGCTAATGTCTGCCAATTACTCTGTGCCAAAAAGTTATTGGTCTTGTAATTTTATCATCTTCAAATTTCACGATTTTTATACTTTTGGCTTCAGTAATCTGGAAACATTGTTTCTATTTCCAGGAAAGTGTTCCTCAAATTGCTGTCATAACATAAGACATATAAAGAGACAGTCCATGCATGTCAGTCAATGATGAAACACTTTTGCTATCTTCATGATGTACCATTTTTCATTTGTGATTGAATATTTCCCTCCATACAACGTAATCAATCTAAAATCTCCTACAGGAAAGCAAGCCCTATTCTCCAATTCAATAGCATTTGTAAGTGTATGATTGTGTTGTGAATGTTTGCTTCATAAGCCTATGAGTCTTAACAGACTTAGGGAAGTAGCTAATAGACACTGTTGATGTTTGCAACTTCCTCAACTAATATAGCAATTTCAAATTAATATTTTGAATAAATGTGTTCGGATCCATTACTGGATATTTTCAGCAAGTGGTTAACTCTGATCACTAAAACACATTCTAATTGGCAGGCACAAATTTACTTATCCCTCAATTTTATTATCTTCAGTTGGAGACTACCTTATCAAACAGCTTATCTGTCATGTATTCATAAAATACAGTGTGCAAGCATTGTAACACATGTGGCTATTTAGTTGCTTATTATCATAATATAACTGCTTGATCTAGGCCTTTAAAGAAATCAGCATGCTGCTGCCGTCACAAGATGACAGTCTGAAGAGAGAAGCCTTCCCCAGCGGCTCCGAGACTGAATGGGAAATCCCCAGTTCTTCTCCAGTATTTTGAGGTGCGTTTGGGGGATTAGCATCTTGAAACCTCAGTCCTAATTTTCTCGGTGGTTTTGGGGAGCAGTGACTTAGGGAGAAGCCAGGGTAATTTGTTTTTCTCCCTCCCCGGCTGGGACGCCGGCTCCCGGCCCTCTCCCTTGCTGGCATTCCGCCCGGGCCTGGGGGCAGAGTCTGACACTCCGTGAACGCAGTGGCGCGGAAAACCTGCAGTGCTTTAAAGAAAGCGTTTTTGCAAAGTCACTTCCCGTGCCTGTTTTCTGCCTGCCGGCGAGATCAGTGTCTGGAAGCTGCCTTCAGACAAGCACAGAGAAGCAGGTTGCGCTGCGGAAGCAGGTGCGGGAGCTGCGACGGCGGGGGAGCCGAGCATCCAGCTTTGAACCCCCTCAGAGGATTTCACTCGCCCCTACTGATAGGTCAGCAAAGCAGGCTCTTAAATCTGCCTCTGGAGCCGGCAACAGACCACAGACTAAATCAGGAGGCGTAGGCTTTGGTCAGGCCTGGAAGCAGGTGCGGGAGCAGCGAGGGCAGGGGAGCCAAGCATCCATCTTTGAACCCTCTCAGAGAATTTCACTCCTCTTGACTGACAGGGACCAGCCCTCCTTAGATCTGCAAGGCAGGCTCTTAAAACTGCGCCTGGAGCCCGCCACAGACCACGGGCTGAACCAGGAGGAGAAAGCTTGGATTAGGCCCTCAATCCTCTTCACATAAGGGGTGTGGATAGAGGAGTAAAGGGGAACATTGATCAGCGCTAAACCCCCCCACCACAGACAGAAGGACTGTCCCCCTTTTAAGATGCAGATCTCCCAGCTCTAGAGTCACAGGAGTCATTTTCAACAATCACCAGCAGATGGAGCTGTGAAAGCATAAGACTTACTGACTATACCTCCAAGTTTTTACTATTAAGAAATTTTGTTTTGTTTTGTTTGTTTGCGGGTGTTGTTGCAGGCATGTTCTAGATGTGTACTAATGCAATAACTGGTAGAGTTTACAGGTTCTTCGATATATAAAAACAATAGCTTTTTTGTTTCCCTGCCCTGTTAAATTTGGAGGGTGGTTATCCCCCCACTCTTTTTAAAATTTTAATTGTATTTTATTATTATTACTTTTTGAAATTTCTTTTTTCTTTCTTCTTTTTGGAAAAAAAATTATAATAGTATTTCTTCCTGTTTTGAGAGCCTGTTTTTTAGGTTACTTTCTCTTTTTCTTTCTCCCTGTTTATCGTCCCTCTTATTCCCTCTTATGCATCATGTCAATCCTTGTCCTCATTCTTGAGAAGAAGGACTCTGATCAGTTCATATAACATTTGAAATATATTATGCCTGACAGGCATAATTCACAGGGATAACTTCTTCCCTTAAATGATCATCCAAATCTTAGTAATAACTCTTTTACCCTTCCTATAGCAGGCCACAGCTGTCCTACCTTCCCTTTGGACCTGTATTTTCGTTTCTACTTTTTTCTTTTTTCCTTTATTTTAAATTTAGTAAATTTTTTAAAAAAATTTCTTTTCTTTTCAAATATTTTCCTTTTAGCAATTTCTTTTCCTTTCTTCAGCAAATTCTTTACCTTCTCCACTTTCTCACTGTCCATAATTGGTCTACATAATCTCCTCTCTAAATTTCACTGGCATTACCCTCCCTCTCTGACTCCCAATTAGGTAACTCTCTACAACCCCCACTATTAAGGCTGCGTAACCATTACTGCTGAGACTGTTAATCTGAATAACACTTATTTGCTCTTGGAGTCTGACATATGTGATAGTTAATTACTAGAGTCACCAAAAATATTGATAATCACTAACTTTAGTTGCATAGGCTGAATTCAAAAGTCAATTATAGTATGTTCTAAATAACTATTTTGCTACTGTTTATTGTAAGCTTTGGTTGTACATATTGACAATTTGTTTCTAGTGCATGAGGTGTTCGAACTCAGTAAGGGTAACATTCTTTTGAAATCAACTTTCCTGACAAAACCCCATTTCAATTAAGGGTCTGGACAGATTTCCCAATCCACCAGCTTAGTCCTTAAGGCTGGAGACAGGAAAACGAACCACCAAGTCTTGTATTGCTTCCACAAAGGGTTCACTGGTCAAATAAGAGAGAAGAATCTCCTCAGACATGAGAAATAAAAATCGAAGAGGTTCACACCAATCCCAAAACACCCCTAGAAAGGGGGCTATGGACAGGGACTGGGATGAAAATCTAGAACAATATGTCAACGAGCTGATAACAAAAAGGAACAGTGAATTAAAAGAAGAGATAAAGAAGGGAATAAATGAGAAAACTCAAGAGTTGAGAAACACTATCATTAAAGAAATTGATTCCCTCAAAAAGGAAGTTTCAGATCTAAACTCTGCAGTCAATGACATGAGAGGGTCCATGGAAGAATTTAATAATAGACTAACTTAAGTAGAAAATAGAACCTCCGCTATTGAAGCGAGAACATCTGACAATGAAGACAGGTTGATCAAGCTAGAGTTCACTGACACCAAAAAAGAAAAACAATTAGGAGATCATGACCAGAATTTCAAGAATGTCTGGGATGAAATGAGAAGAAACAATCTGAGAGTAATTGGGATACAGGAAGAAATTGAGACACACACCAATGGTGTGAGGAATATTCTCAAAGAAACTGTGAAGGAAAATTTCTCTCACATAAAAATAGAATCAGACATGCTCATCCAGGAAGCTTACAGGACACCCAACAGGCCTAATCAAAAGAGAAACTCACCAAGGCACATCATATTCAAAATGTACAACAGGGATACCAAAGAAACTCTATTAAAAGCAGCAAGGGAGAAATGCCAAATCACATTCAGAGGCAAGCCAATAAGAATTGTCTGTGACTTTTCAACCCAGACTCTGGAAGCAAGAAGGTCTTGGAATGCTATCTTTCAACGTCTAAATGACCACAACATGCAGCCAAGAATTCTATACCCAGCAAAACTCAGCTTCAAATTTGACGGAGAAATAAAAACTTTTCATGATAAAACAAAACTGGCAGAATTCGTCAACAGAAAACCTGCCCTACAAAGAATTGTCAAGGAAACACTCCAGACAGAAGAACAAGCAATTGATACCCAAAACTCACAAACTGAAGAAATTCAGTAAAACTATCACACAGCAATAACTAACCAATGCGACCACAAAAATAAGACACAGTGACAGTGAATCAGTTACACACTTCTATTTTAACACTGAATGTAAATGGTCTAAATGCACCACTCAAAAGACACAGACTTGCTTATTGGATCAAAAACAAAATCCGACCATATGCTGTTTACAAGAAACTCACCTCACAGGCAATGACATCCACAGATTAAGGGTGAAAGGTTGGAAAAAAATCTAGCATGCATGCGGCACAAGAAAACAAGCCGGTGTCGCTATACTTATATCCGCCAAAGTAAATTTCAAATGTAAATCAATCAGAAGAGATAAAGAAGGCCACTACTTAGTACTAAAAGGAGCCTTTCAACAGGAAGAAATAACCATAGTTAATATTTACTCTCTAAATAACAGTGCACCCAAGTATGTGAATAAATTACTCCATGACATCAAACCATGCGTCGATCTCAACACTATAATACTGGGAGACTTCAACACTCCATTGTCACCATTAGACAGATCATCAAAACAAAAAAATCAATAAAGAAATCACCAGTATAAATAACTTCATAAATCAAATATATATATATAGAATTTTCCATCCCAAGTTAGCAGAATACACTTTCTTCTCTGCAGAGCATGGATCATTTTCCAAAATAGATCATATTTTGGTTTGTAAAGATAATCTCAGCAAATATAAAAAAAGCAGAAATTATCCGATGTTTCCTTTCAGACCACAATGCTATGACCCTAGCGATCAACAGGAATAGTCATAGCAGAAAGCACACATATTCTTGGAGATTAAATAATACTCTATTAAATGAAGAATGGATCCAAGAAGACATGAGAGAAGTAATCCAAAAATTCTTGGAAGAGAATGAAAATGAAGACACCACGTATCGAAACCTCTGGGACAGCTTTCCTAAGGGGAAAATTTATAGCACTGAGTGCCCACATTAAAAATGAAGAGAGATTCCCAAATAAAGAAGCTTATGCTTCATCTCAAAGCCCTTCAAAAGGAAGAACAATCTAACCCCAAAGCCATTAGAAAACAGGAAATAATCAAGATCAGAGCTGAAATCAATGAAATTGAGAACAGAAAAACAATAAAAAGAATTAATGAAACAAAGAGGTGGTATTTTGAAAAAATAAACAAAATAGATAGAGCTCTTTTGAATCTAACCAAAAGAAGGAGAGAAATGAAGCAAATCAATAAAATCTCCAATGATAAGGGTGTGATCACCACCGACCCCATAGAAATACAACAAATTATAAGATCATATTTTGAAAACCTATAGTCCTCCAAATTCAGAAGAAATGAATAAATTTCTTGACACATACAACATCCCTAAATTGAATCAGGAGGATATTGAATCCCTAAATAGCCCAATCACAGACACTGAAATCCATATCGCAATTAAAAGTCTACCAAAGAAGAAAAGCCTAGGACCTGATGGCTTCTCCACTGATTTTTACCACACTTTTGAGGAGAAACCTGTCCTTATTAAGTTATTTCAAGAAATTGAAAGGGAGGGAATATTCCCATCCAGTTTTTATGAAGCAACCTTAACTCTGATACCAAAACCTGACAAGGATACATCAAAAAAAGAAAACTACAGACCAATATCCCTGATGAACTTAGATGCAAAAATCCTTAATAAAGTTCTATCAAACTGTATTCAAAAACTTATAAAGAAGATAATCCATCATGACCAAGTAGACTTCATCCCAGGAATGCAGGTCTTATTCAACATATGCAAAACAATTAATGTATTTCATCACTTAAACAGAATAAAGGACAAAAACCATATGATCATTTCAACGGATGCAGAAAAGGCCTTTGATAGAATTCCCCACCCCTTTATGTTCAAAACTCTAGATAAGATAGGGTTCAAAGGATCATTTCTGAACTGTGTAAAGGCTATATATGCTAAAACCTCAGCTAGTATAATACTTAACAGAGAAAAGCTGAAAGCATTTCCACTAAAATTGGGAACAAGACAAGGTTGTCCACTCTCACCACTTTTATTCAATATTGACTTTGAGACCCGAGCTGAAACGATTAGGCAAGAGAAAGAAATCAAAGGGATAAAAATAGGAAGAGAGGAAGTAAAACTCTCTCTTTTTGCTGATGACGTGATCCTGTATCTGGAAGATCCAAAAAGCTACATCAGTAAACTGCTTGAACTTATAAACAGATTTAGCAAAGTGGCAGAATACAAGATCAACACCCACAAATCAACAGCTTTCCTATACACTGATAGTAATAAGTCTGATGAAGAAGTCAGGAAATCAGTCCCATTCAAAATATCTTCGAAAAGAATAAAATACTTGGGAATTAACTTACAAGGAAAATCAAAGATCTCCACAATGAAAATTATTGGTCATTGAAGAATGAAATCCAAGATGACCTAAGAAGACGGAAAGATGTCCCATGCTCTTGGTTAGGCAGAATTAATATAATCAAAATGGCCATTCTACCGAAAGCTTTATATAGATTTAATGCTATCCCTATAAAGATACCTATGTCGTTCTTTACAGACATAGAAAAAGCAATTCTCAAATTCATTTGGAACAATAAGAAAACTAGAATTGCCAAAGCACTACTAAACAAGAAAGACGAAACAGGTGGTTTCACCATATCAGATTTAAGACTATACTACTGAGCTGTAGTTACAAAGACAGCATGCTACTGGAATAGAATAGAAGACCCTGAAACAAACTCTCAAATCTTTAAGCATCTGATTTTTGACAAAGGGGGACAAAATATTACATGGAGAAGTGACAGCCTCTTCAACAAATGGTGCTGGACAAACTGGACAGCCACTTGCAGAAAGTTGAAATTAGACTGATATCTTTCACCTTGCAGGAGAATCAAATCAAAATGGATCAAGGAGCTAGGAATTAAACCAGCTACCTTGCAACTGATGGAAGAAAAAATTAGGTCCAACGCTTCAGCATTTGGGAGTAGGCAAAGACTTTCTCAACATGTCTCCTAAAGTGAAGGAAGTAAAGTCAAAAATCAGTGAATGGGATGCCATAAAGCTAAAAAGCTTTTGTACTGCCAAAGAAACAATCAAAAGAGTCAAGAGGTTTCCTACGGAAATGGAGAGAATCATGGGCTATGATTCCTCTGACAGAGGCCTTATATCCAGAATCTACAAAATCCTCAAAAACCTCAACTACAAAAACACAAACAACCCAATCCATAAATGGGCCAAAGAGCTAAATAGAAATTTCTCAACAGAAGAAATTGATCAAGCCAATAAATACATGAGAAAATGCTCTAAATCACTAGTAATCGGAGAAATGCAAATGAAAACCACATTAAGATATCACCTTACACCAGTCAGAATGGCAAAGATGAAGAAAATAAACAATAATAGACGCTGGAGGGGCTGTGGAGAGATAGGCACACTAACACACTGTTGGTGGAGCTGCAGACTGGTACAGCCCCTCTGGAAAGTAGTGTGGAGAATCCTCAAAAAATTAGCGATGAGACCACCGTATGATCCTGCTATTCCTCTCCTGGGTATCTTTCCAGGGGATTTAGAATCAGCACATTATAGTGACACAGCAATATCTATGTTTGTAGCAGCTCAATTTACAATAGCTAAATCATGGAAACAACCCAGATGTCCCTCACTAGATGAATGGATCCAAAAGCTGGGGTACATATATACCATGGAATTTTACACAGCAATTAGAAAGAATGATATTGCAGCCTTTGAAGGTAAATGGATGGCTACGGAAGAAATTATGCTGAGTGAAATCAGCACAACCCAGAGAACCAAGGGTCGAAAGTCTTCACTCATCTGTGGAGGCTGGAGCTAGACCCTGGCCATTGAGAAAGGTGGTCTGTTATCAGGTGTTAAATCCAGATATCGTGTAATGTTACACAAAATATGCATGCATCTTGTAACTCTTGAAATGATATGTTGTTACCATTAAAAGCATATTACCTGGTATGTGTCAGTGACTCAGCAGTTAGAGAGCTTGCCTGAAATGCATGAGAACCCAGGTTTGAACTCCAGCATCACATACACAACTAAGTGTTGTACAGACAAAAGCTAGATGAAAAAATAAATAAAATTTGTTCTTTCTCTCTCTCCCTCTCTGTCTTTGAAAAAAATGTATTACCCAACATTACAAATTTCTTACATGAAAAATTACTTAAAATTATTCATCATCAATTTAAAAATTGAAAATGTTTGTGGTTTTTGTCAATTTGGCAGAGTTTTACGCTCTGGAATTGTTAGCTTAAATGTAAGTTGAGTTGACAATAAGGAATATATGGGCATTATTTTCCTTTTGCAATTGAACAGAACCCAAAGAGAAAGGCAGAGACATGCTGGGCACTGCTGCCATGCACTGCCCTGGTTGTAAGGCTTAAGCACTTGGGAATAGTAGGAACTTTCACACCGTGTCTTATAAAGTTTGCCTACTTGAGAAGGAGTTCAGTGAAGTTTTTAGCATATTTTCTTATTAGACTATCAATAATTTCATATCACAAATCCAGTTAATAGGAATACACAATTGGTGGTAAACCCCCGACCATTGCAATGATAATTTTCATTTATTTTTCAAGGTGGAAATTGTTGCGAAAGCTTATTGTATTTTAGGACAGAACTATCCCAGACGCAGCGAATCCAGTTGCAGGCACTATGAACAAGAAGGCACATTCCCTGTAAAGGTGTCACTTATTTTGTAGGAGAAAGTGAATGAATCTTAAAAATATAGTTACACTTTCAACTTTTATTAGAAAATTTGCAGGCTTTCAGAATTTTAAATGAAGTGAAATACTATCTATGTCTTTCTATTTTTTTTAAAAGTAAAGTATTTTACAAATTAAATGAAGCTTAGTGTAGGTCAAGATCATCGACAAATTTAAAATAAAGCAGTTGAAAGAGAAAAACTGTTGTATTCAGCATGCTGTTGTTGAGACTTATAATTGACGGTTTTCCTTCTGGATTTTCTATACCGTTAAGTTAGATTAGGCCTAATTCAAAGGCTGCTACATAGAATAAGGAGCTGCATCATTTTTTATATAATTGCAGAAAAATGATCAAATATTTAGAAACACTTTAGAAACTAATTATATACCCAAAGGTAGTCTAGGATTAATAATAATCATTGATTCATATCTTTCTCAAAATTTATACAGTATGCTACATCACTTAGAGTAAGCCAAAGAATAATTATGTGGTTTGTCTTCTCATTCTCTCAACAGTTTCTTTTAGAGATCAGAATATTTTACTTTTTTTTATTTTAATTTTTTTATTTTTGAGCAACCTTGCAAGATTTTAACAAAACAATATAAAATGTGTATAAGATGTGTATATATTCTGGTCATTGCAACTGTCCCCAGGAGTGCCCCCCCCCAATTACCCTCCCTTATCCCTCCCTTCCCCTTCCCGTTATAACTCTAAAAATAGTATTAACTTGTAAAGCATTACATCTTATCTGAATTTAACTCAT
>PVKS010034638.1:0-20706 GCA_004027875.1 Aplodontia rufa
ACCTAAAACACTTTTACACACTATAGAAATTCTATATAATCCTCAAGAACAAGCTATAGTAAAACAAGGCCACCATAAATTCAAATTACAACTTAAATAAACAAAAGGGGGAAAGATATGAGGCCTAAACTTCTTAAGCAAGATCTTTTTACTTAAATTTTTACCTGCAACAATTAAAGATTCACTCTAATAGAGTGACATTATAGCCTAAGCTCTCTTAGAAATGCTCCTCTTGTTCATTGGAAAACACCTAAAGAAGGTAAACGAGAGGGCCCAGTTCTGTTAATAACATGGAGAAGAGGTTTTGCTTGTGTCTTTCCAGAATCTGCAACAGTTCCTTTCTGGATACCTGGTGTGTTAAACCTTGGTGTGGACAGGAAGAACAGCTCACCAGGGACTTTCATAGTATGACACTGGGACCAGACCAGACTGGGTGTGCTCCTGTTGTACCAGCCCTCCTTTGTCATGATCCCAGCTAACATTTCAGAGCATTGGTACTCCAATACAGGAGTTCAAATTTTATAACAGATTCATACTCAGCTGGGAAGACATTCAAGTGCTCTTGGTCTTGTATTTGGAATTGTTACCTTAATATGTTTTGGTCTTTCTTGCGACATCAGCCATAGTTTCATCCCAAACTTATTCTAAATTCTTATTTCTTTAAAATTTTGCCTCAAAATATCTCCAGGGGCCCCTTTTCTTTCTTTCTTTCTTTCTTTCTTTCTTTCTTTCTTTCTTTCTCTCTCTCTTTCTTTCTTTCTTTCCTTCTTTCTTCTTTTCAAGAGAGAGAGGAGCAATGAGAGAGAGAGAGAATCAATTTTATTTAGTTTTTCGTGTGACTTCTGTTGCTCTGACACTTTGTTGTGTACATGGTGCTGGGGTTCGAACCAGCATCCTCAAGCCAGGCAAGTGCTGTAACCGCCAAGCCACCACTCCAGCCGCATTCTCCAAGGCTCTTTAAAATCAGGCAATTATTGATGAAAAGATAGAAGCTAAGTTAAATGTCCTGGAGGCTACAGGTATAAATGTAGGAAATGAGCTTGCTGCTCTTAAATTCAGACAGCAGCTGCACTGTCATGCTAGCTACAAATATGTTTGTGTCATAGCAGCAAAGTATAATGCTTCTCTATGGGAACAAAAAAAAGTTAAAAATAATTAAATGGGTATTTGACAGAAAAATAATGATTGTTTATATCTTTTGTAGTTACATTATCATATCCAGGATATTCAGGAGAACTGGGATAATTTTATAAATCCCTTGCAGCTTGAAAAGCAGCAGCTGGATGATTTAAATGCCTTTAATCCTTGAAATCTGTTAAAATATACAGTATGGTATATTCATGGACTTGTGTGTTTGCCACTAATGTTGTTTTGTGTTATGACTGCAGGATGCTACATCCTCCCAAGAGAAATCTGACAACTCCAAATCACAGCACACCACCTGCACTTAAAAAATAAAGAAGGGGAGATGTAGAGAGCCAGAGATATAGGGCTGGTGACCCAGGATAACGTCTTTGACTGCCTTGGAGCAGTGGCAACGCCTAAGGGCAGTTTTTGTGCAAAGGTGCAGAGTAATTCTACCCTTGAATTATGGCAAAGCCCTGCTTGGGGAAATCCTGCAAATGTTCAGAACATTTTTGGACTTCTTCCCCAAAATGTAAAACAGTCCTTGACTCAGAGTCAGAACATTTTTGGACTTGACTCAGAGTCCAGACATCAGTTGTTGGGAAAGACAAGCTTTAAGAATAAACAGTTTAATCACAAAAATGCTACAGATGCTGCAACCTTCAAAGCCTATCTGCTCTTTAGAAACTTTCTCCTAGTTAACTTTAACATGATAAAATCCTATAAAATAAACGTGCTGTGCTATCTCTGGGTCATTAGTCCTTCATCTGTGTCCCATCTGGACCAAGATTTCTCTCTCTATGTCTACGTGTCTGTGTCTTTTTTTCTTAGTTCCTCATCACCCCTTGCTGGTATCCAAGTTCAGCCGCGCAGATCACAGCAATCAAGCAGAAGAAAGAATATCTGAATTTATATAATCCCAACCCCTCCGGAGTCTGAGACAGGATGATCACGCTACAAAGCTAGCCTTAACAACTTGGCAAGACCCTCTTTCAAAGATCATTTTTTTAAAGAATATCTAAACTTGAAATCAGGTATTTTGATATAGCCCAACAAGGCAAAAAAAGAAAAGAAAAAAAAAGAGAGAAAAATAAGAAATAATGAAGACAGTCTCCAAAGTCTTTGGGGCATCATTAATCAAACAAATATTTATATGTTTAGAGTACTTGAATGGAGGAATTAAAGGGGGAAAGGCATAGAAAATATATTCAATGAAATAATAGCTATGAATATCCCTCATCGTGTAAAAGATATGGACATTCACATACAGGACTGCAAACAGATAGGACCAGAGAAGATCCTCAACATGGCACATCATAGGCAACTTGTAAAAGTACAAAACAAAGAGAGGATTCTAAAAATTGCAAAACGAAAGCAGCAAGTTCATCTTCCAGGCCCAGAATGGAATATCTTGACATATTCCAACTTCTGAAAACAACCATCAACCAAGTGCACTGTACCCAGAAAATCTATGTTTCAGAAATGAAGGAGAAATAAAGACTTTCCAAGACAAGCAAAATCTGAAGGAATTCATCACCACTATACCAGCTTTGCAAAAGAAGCTAAAAGCTAAAAGTGTCTAGAAGCAAAAGAAAGGCAATTACTATCCTAAAAATACATAAAAGTATGAAACCCTACTGGATAAGCAGAAGCACACAAGAGGAACAGAAAAGAACCAAACATTATCAATACAATAAACTACCAAGGCACAATGATGAATAAGGGAGGAAGAATAATGCAGAGTATACTCAGAACAATTAATTTTGCAAAATGACAGAAGGAATCCCTTACCTACCAGTAGTAATAACCTTGAAAGTAAAAGAACAAAATTCCTCAATTAAAAGATACAAATTTGCTAAAGAGAGAGTAAAACAAGATCCAGAGAAATTCTGCCTGTAAGAAACTCATTTCACTAGTTAAGACACTCATATGGAAAGTGAAAAGATAAAAAAGATATTCCCAATGAAACAGGAACCAAAAATGAACAGTTATAGCTATTCTTATAGCAAAAAATATATATATGTAAAGACAAAACCCGTAAAAAGAGATAGCAAAGACTATGCTGTAATGATCAAAGGGTCAATTCAACAAGAGCATAGAGTTGTAAATGTATTCATACTTAATGCTGAAGCATCCGATTTTATAAAACAAACGTAATTGGATCTAAAGAGAGACATAGGCTCCAAGGTTGTATTAGTGAAAGACATCAGTGCCCCATTTTCATCAATGAATGGATCATCTAGACAAAAATTAACAAAGAAAGAGCAGAGTTAACCTATACTTTAGGCCAAATGGATCTAACAAATATTTAGAGAGCATTTTGTCAACAGCTGCAGAATACACAATCTTTTAATCAGAAAATAGAATATTCTCTAGATTAGACCATGTATTTGGCCACAAAACAAGTCAACAAAACTTCCAAAAATTAAAATAAGGGGTTTGTGAGGTAACTTAATGGTACCTTAAGTTAGTCAGTACTTACCTGACACAAACAAGGACCTGGGTTCAATTCTCAGCACCACATACACAACAAAATGGAGGGGGAAAAAGCAGATGAAAAAAATATCATGTTGGGCTGAGTGGTGGCTCAATGATGGCATGCTTGCCTGGCATGGGCAAGAACCCAGGTTTGAGCCCCAGCACCAAATGCATAGCTAGTTACACAGCTAAGTGTTGGAAGAACAAAGAACAGAAAAAAATTAATAAAACTGATTCTTTCTCTTTCTCTTTCCCTCTCTTTAAAAAAATTAAAATAAAATACTATATGTATCTTTTCTGGCCATAGTGGAAAAAACTAGAAATAAATAACAAAAGAAATATTAGAAATTATTCAAAAACACGGAGACTGAACAACATACTATTGAATAAATAATGAGGTATTGAATAAATCAAATGGGAAATTTAAAACTTTCTTCAAATAAATAAAAATGAAAACATATCAAAATTTATGGGATACATCAAAGACAATATTAAGAGGGGAATCTGTAGCAATTAATGTCTACATCAAAAAAACTAGAAAGACTTCAAATAAACAACCTAATTATACATCTCACATTCTCAAAAAAGCAAGAATAAATCAAACCTAAATTTGTGGAAGGAAATAAATAACAAATATCAAAGTAGAAATAAATACAGACTTTAAAATACAAAAAAATCAGTAACATGAAGAGTTTGGATTTTTTACAGATAAACAGAATCAAGAAACCTGTACCTAGATTAAGAAAGAAAAAATATAAAAGACCTAAAATAAATAAAATCAGAGATGAAAAAGTAGACATTACAACTAATACTGCATAGAAAGGAACATGAGGTACTACTAAAATCAACTATATGCCAACAAATTGAAGTGGATACATTTCTAAACATGGACAAACTACCAAAACTGAACCATGAAATCATAGAAAACCTGAATTGAACAATAAAGAGTAATGAGATGGAATCAAGAATAGAGTCTCCCAGTAAAGAAAGTTCCAGGAACAAATGGATTCATGACTAAATTCTGCCAAATTTTGAAGAAAGAACCAATACCATTTCTTCTCAAAGTATTGAAACAGAAGAAATTTTTTTAAACTCAGTCTAATGAGGCCAGAATTATCCTGATACTAAAACCAGACAAGGAGAAAAAAAAACTGTACACCAACAAAATCCTAGCAATTTAAATCCAGCAGCATGTCAAAAAGGTCATGATTAAGTAGTATTTATCCCAGAATGCCAGGATTATTCCTTATACAGAAATCAACAAAAATCACATCAACAAAATGAAGGACAAAATGATATGGTCATCTCAATAGATGCAGATCAGTCATTCAAAAAAATTTGACATTCCTTCATGATAAAAACCCTGGAAAAAATGTAGGAATAGAGGGAATACACTTCAACATAATAACCTATGTATAGCAAACACTCAACCAATGTAATACCAAATGAGTGAAAGAATTTCCTTTAAGTTATGAAACCAGACACTCTCACTATTCTTACTCATTATAGTAATGGAATTTCTGGACAGAGCAATTAGGCAAGAGAAAAAAATAAAGGGCATAAGAGTATGATGAGGAAAATGAAATCTCTATCTGAGATTCATATTCATAATACGTAAACAATAACTCAAAAAAATCAACCTAATCAATAAACGGGAAAATGACCTATAACAGACATTCCTCAGAGAAATACAAATTAATGAAAAAATGTTCAACATCCTTAGCAATCAGGGAAATGCAAATTAAAACTATATTGAGATTTCATCTCACTCTAATAAGAATGGCAAACACCAAGAATACAAATAACAATAAAGGCTGGCAAGGATGTGTGGGGAAATGTATTCCTTTATACTGTTGGGACTGAAAATTAGTGCAATTACTTTGGAAAGCAGTATGAAGAGTCCACAAAAGACTAGGATTGGAGCCACCATATGACCCAGCTGTTCCACTCCTTGATATTTATCCAAAAGAACAGAAATCAGCCTACTGCTGATAGATCCACATCAATGTCTATAGCAGTGCAATTCACAATAGCCAAGTTATGAAACCAGCCTAAGTGACCATCAACAGATGAATGAATAAAGAAAAGGTGGTATTGCAGCCTTTGAAGGTAAATGGATGGCTATGGAAGAAATTATGCTGAGTGAAATCAGCATAACCCAGAAAACCAAGGGTTGAATGTCTTCACTAATCTGTGGAGGCTGGAACTAGACCCTGGCCATTAAGAGAAGTGGTCTAATATCAGGTGTTAAATCCAGATATCATGTAATGTTACACAACCTAATACTTTTTTTAGAGATGTTGTGGGAAGGGGAAGGGAGGGATAAGGGTGGGTAATGGGGGGGCACTCTCAGGGGTAAATCCAGTTTTCAGAATCCATATACATTATATATTATTTTGTTAAAATTTGTATGATTGTTCAACAAATAAATTTCTCAATAAAAAAGAAAAGGTGGTATGTGTATATATACGTATATATACACACATATATATATACACACATACATACATACATACATACACACACACACACACACAATGGAGTCTTTCTCATAAATAAGAATAAAATCATGGCACTTCTCAGTAAATGAATGGAACTAGAGAACATCATGCAAAGTAAAATAAGCCAGACTCAGAAATTCAAGGGTTGGTTGTTTTTTCTCACATTCAGAAGAAAGAAAGAGAGGAAAAAATAAACTAAAAAGGGGAGATATCACAAAAATCAGAGGGCGAACAGAAGAGTAGAGAAAGGGGGTTGACAGGGAAAGAGTAAAGGAGAAGTATTGCAGAATGAAATCTACCAAATTATAGTGTGTGTGTGTGTGTGTGTGTATACATATATATATGTATACATATATGAATATACCAAAATGAATCCAGTTTATATATTTAATGATAATTTACTTATTAAAATAATAATAATAATGGAAGGTAGATTAATAGAGTAGAGCAAGTGGATGGGAAAGGGAAGAGGGGAGAAAAGGAAATGTAATGGTGAATGAAATCAATTATATTCTGTTTGCCTATGGACAAGTAGGGCATACTGAAACCTTCTTTTATGTATAATTACAATGCACCAATAAAAAAAATCACCTATATTTGCAGATGATATGATTCTCTTGATAGAAAAACCTATACTAAAAGATTAACAGAATTGAGATTAACATACAAAAGTCAGTAGCATTTTTATACACCAATAATGAACTTCCAAGAAGTAAATCATCAAAGTAATTGCATTTACAATAGCTACTCTCAAAAATTTAATACCTAGGAATAAATTTAACTAAAGAAATTAAAGACCTCTATGATTAAAATTATAAAACACTGATGAAAGAAATCGAGACCTTTAAAAACTAATGCCAATGTTCCTCAGATTATTGCATGAAACAGAAAGGGATGGAACACTTCTAAATTCATTCCATGAAGCCAGCATCACAATTCATACCAAAATCAAATAAGAACACATTAAGGAAGGAAAGCTATAGACTGCTGTCCTTGATGGAATGAGATGCAAAAATACTTAATAAAATATTATCAAGTAATATTTAGCAATATATTGAAAATATTGTACATCATGACCAAATTGGTTTTATCCTAGAGATGCAAGGATATTTTAACATATGCAAATCAGTAAATGTAATGCATCACATAAGTAGAATTAAGGACAAAAATCACTTATGCAGAGAAAACCTTTGACAGGGGGGCTGGACAAGTGGCTCAGAGGTTACAGTGTTTGCCTGGCATGCACAAGGATGCATGTTCGAACCCCAGCACCATGTACACAACAAAATGTCAGAGCAACAAAAGCCACATGAAAGACTAAATAAAATTGATTCCCTCTCCCTCTCTCTCACTGTCCCTTTGACAGAATTCAAAACCCATTCATGATAAACACAGAGAGAGAGAGAGAGAGAAGAAAATGGGATAGAGGGAACCTACCTCAACATCAAAAAGGCTATATACCAAAAAACCCAAAATCAACCTTATAGTAAATGGGGGGAACTGAAAGCATTTCCTTCAAAATTCAGAAAAAAAGCAAGGATGTCCACTCTTACCAATCATATTTAATATAGTGCTAGAAATTCTAGCCATAGTAATTGGGCAAGAGAAGGAAATGAAAGGAATAAAATTAGGAAATGAAGAAGTCAAATTATCACTGTTTTCAGATGATAAGCTCAAGAAAGCTCAAAAAAAAAGACTGCTAGAGCTAATAAACAAATTTGGCAAAGTAGCAGGTTGTAAAAGTGACATACAAAAAAGCAATAACTTTTCTGTACACCAAGAATGAATTTGCTGAGTAAGAAATTGGGAAAACAATCCCATTCACAATAGTCTCAAACAATAAAAATACCTAGGAATAAATCTAACCAAGGAGGTGAAAGACCTCTACAATGAAAATTACAGAACATTAAAGAAAGAAACTGAAGAAGATGCAAGAAGATGGAAATACCTCCCCTGCTCATGGATAGACAGAATTAACATTTTTAAATGGTCATATTTCCAAAAATAATAAACACATTCAATGCAATTGCCAACGAAATACCAACAGCATTCTTCAAAGACTAAATAAAAGAGTCCTGATATTAATTTGGAAAAATAAAAGATCCAATATAGCCAAAGCAAATCTAAGCCAAAAAGTCAATGCTGGAGGCATTATAATACATGACTTCAAATTATATTACAGAGTTATAGTAACAAAAATTGCACAGTATTGACCTAAAAACAGACACAGACCAGTAGAACTGAATAAAAGACGTGGAGACAGGGGCTGGAGCGGTGGTTCAGCAGTTATGGCGCTTGCCTGGCATGAGCAGGTACATGGGTTCAAACCCCAGCTAATCCATCTCCTTATAATTCAACCTACCCAGCCCCTGCCATGACCACCCAGGGATCATTCTCCTGGGGTACAGCCTTCCCAGTACCTCAACCCTCTGCACACCAGGATCCACTCCCACCATATGCCCTTGACTACCCCTCAGCTCCAGGGCTCTGGGTCCTCTCCACAGCTAGACTCACCTTTTGAATGAGTTGATGAGTGCTCAGGTTTTCTCCAGGAAGCTGTTTCAGCTGCTGCTTCTGCTTTAACTGTGCACCACCCGTCAAAAAAACTTTAAGTCAGGAAGCTCTGATTGGGTGAAGTCAATGAAAACACTTTGCCTTTAAAGAAACAGAAATACTGCTTTGCAATGTAGTGGGTGCTTCAGGTTCACCAGGTTGAAACCTTTTGTCTGTGTGCCTACTATGACACCAAAATTTTCAAAGTTATATTTTTTGTTAAGGGTCACATTGATTTTGCCCAACTGTAGACTAGTATAAGTGTTCTCAGAACCTTTAAGGTAAGCCAGGCAAGGCTATGATATTGAGAGGCTAAGTGCATTTTCAACTTATAGTATTTTCAACTTAAGATGGGTTTATCAGACATAACCATAAGTTGAGAAGCTTCTCTGGGTGTACACACATATACATACATGAACATATATACCCAGAACCTTTTCTGCTGCTACGATGCAAGATCAATGCAAAATTAACTTACTAAAACATTTCACAAATGATATCATGTATTAAAAGAACAGTTTCTCATATCATCCTGACTTTTACACAAATTAATTGTATAACCTTGATGTATCAGTTTCTGCTGCTGCTATAACAAATGTTTTTGCTATAACAAAAACAGAGTGGCCTAAAACAACACAAATTGTCTCTCACAGTTCTGGGAGTCAAATTCCAAAATGAGTCTTGTAGGGATAAAATTAAGGTATTAGAAGGGCTGATTCCTTCTGGAAGCTGCAGAGGAGAATCAGAGCCCTGCTTCTTCCTGCTCCTAGAGGCTGCCAGGATCCCTGGCGGTGGCTCTGTTGCTCCAGCCTCTGCTGCCGTCATCATGTTGCCTGCTTCCTCTTTTGACCTTCTTGCTTCTCTCTCATGAGGACTTTTGTAATAACATTTAAGGCCCACCCAGATAATTCAGGGTAATCTCCCATCTCAAGATTACTGATTTAATCACCTTTGAAAATCAATTTTGCTGTATAACACAAACTGCACAGGCTTTGGGAATCTGGATATAATTATCTTTAATTTTTATTTATTTTTATTAGTTCAACATAGACATACATATTGAAGGGAATTGTTATTACATATTCATGCATACATGGATATTGACATAGTGAGATAATAAGTTGAGGTTGATCCTAGACCAGGATCTAACCCCCTTCATCCATTCCCCTAGCTCATGACTCCTCTGTAATCGCACCATACTGTATTTTGAAATGAACTTATACATGTATAGTTGTTGACATTTCTGAGGACCTCTGCCTGTCTGTGAATAGCTAGGCTTCTAATGGCAATTGAGTATTCCCCATTGTATTGATAATCCCCCTTTATCCTTCCTCCTCTCGTTGTCTCCTTCCCTTCTCCTCCACCTTCCTAGGTATGGTTCACCCTACTTTTGGAGAGTTTCAACTATAGTGAGTTTATTACTTAAACTCAGCTGACTATCATCTTGTTGAAGGTTTTACACTAGCTTCCACATACGAGAGAAAACATTTGGCCCTTAAGTCTTTGAGTATGGAATATTTTACTCAGCATAATTTTTTCCATTTCCATCCATTTGACTGCAAATGCCATGATACTGTTCTAATAGCAGAGTAGAACTCCATTGTGATATATATATATCACAATTTATGCATCCATTCATCTAGCAAGGGGCATCTGGTTTGGTTCCATAGTTTAGCTATTATAAACTGAGTTGCTATAAACATTGATGTAGCTGTGTCTTTGTAGTATGCTGATTCTAGCTCTTTGGGGAAAATACCCAGGATTGGGATAACTAGGTCATAAGGTGTTTGGGTTTTTAGTCTCTCGTGTTCCCCCTGACCCACAGGGGAGAAGGAGAGAAGCATGCTCCAACCAAGGAGGCCAAGAGAGGCAAGGGTCGGCTGACCTCCCTAAGGAGGACAATCAGACGCATCAGGGAGACCAGTCACAGCAGGAACTCATTTATTGAGGAAGTGTGTGCGGTTATAAAGAGTATGGGGACCAATGAAAGGAAAGGTCAGCAAGGGGCTGAGAGCCCATGCAGGTAGCGGTTCATATGCAGCAATGGGGACCACGAGCTGTTCACGAGGGCAGAAGGTATATTTAACCTATCCCATCAGGTGGTCCTAAGAGGCATCACGACCTCAAGGTGACACCCCTGAGTAGGGTGTCGGTAGCCATCTTGGCAGCATGTGTCCTCAGGAGGCTGGTTTCAGCAAATGAGTTCCTCTTTCTGATGCAACACTCTCAATGCATTGCATGTTGGAGCCCAGCAATAAGGTAGTTCCAATTCTAGTTTTTTGAGGAGTCTTTCCAGAGTATCTGTACCAGTTTGCAGTCCCACCAGCAGTGTGTTAGTGCTCCTTTCTCCCCACAACCCCTCCAGCATCTGTTATTGCTTGCATTCTTCATTTTTGCCACTCTTACTGGAGTGAGGCGGAATCTCAGTGAAGTTTGATTTGCAATTCTCTGAATGCTAGTGATGTAGAACACTTTTCCATATATTTATTGGCTTTCTGGACTTCCTCTATTGAGAAGTTCCTGTTTAGTTCCCATTTATTGATTGGATTATTTGTGGGTTTTGGTGTTCAGTTTTTTTAGTTCTTTGTATATTCTGGGTATTCGTCCCCTGTCAGATGCATAGGATGAAAAGATCTCCCATTCTATAGGTTTTCTCTTAATACTCTTGACTAAATCTTTAGCTGAGCAGAAGCTTTTCAGTGTAATGGCATCCCACTCATTGATTCTTGGCTTTAATTCTTGAGCTATGGGAGTCTTGTTGAGGAAGAAAGTGCCTACGCTGATGTCATGAAGTATTGATCCTATTTTTTCTTCTAGCAATTGTACAGTTACTGGTTTGATTCCTAATTCTTTGATCCATTTTGATTTGACTTTTGTGCAGGGTGAGAGATAGGGATCTAGTTTCATTTTTCTGCATACGGCTGTCCAGTTCGTCCAGCACCATTTGTTGAACAGGATGTGTTTCCTCCACATTATATTTTTGCTCCCTTTTTCAAATATCAGATGGTTAAACACTTGTGGATTTGCCTCCATATCTTCTACTGTGTTCCTTTGGTATTTGTGTCTGTTTTAGTACCAATACCATGCTGGTTTTGTTATTATAATCCTATAATATAATTTTAGGTCAGATATTGTGATACCTCCAGCTTCCTTTTTCTTGCTTAGTAATGTTTTGGCTATTCTGAGTTTCCTGTTATTCCAAATGAATTTAAGAAATGGTTTTTCTATATCCATGAAGAATATCATTGATATCTTGATGGGGATTGCATTGAATCTCTACAGGGCTTTCAGCAGAATAGCCATTTTAATTATATTGATTCTGCTTAATCAAGAACATGGAATGTCTTTACATCTTCTCAGATCTTCTTCAATTTCTTTCCTTAATGTTTGTTTTCATTGTAGAGGTCCTTTGTATCCTTTGTTATATTAATGCTTAAGTATTTTATTCTTTTTGAGATTATTGTGAATGGGACAGATTTCTGGATTTCTTCTTCAGCACACTCGCTGCTGGAATGTAAGAACGTTATTGATTTATGAATGTTGATCTTGTAACCAGTCACTTTGCTAAATTCATTTATAAGCTCTAATAGTCACCTGATAAAACTTTTTGGGTCTGCTATGTATAGGATCATGTCATCACCAAATAGATATAGCTTGACTTCCTCTTTCCTGTTTGAATTCCTTCTCTTGTCTGCTAGCTCTGTCTAGGGTTTCAAGGACTATATTGAATAAGAATAGTGAGAGTGGACAGCCTTGTCTTGTGCCCAAATTTAGTGGGAATGGTTCTTTCACCATTAAGTATAATGTTGGCTATGGGTTTGTCATAAATGGCTCTTACAAAACTAAAATATCTTCCTTTGATCCCTATCATCTGCAGAATTTTGAGCATAAATGGGTGTTGAATTTTATCAAAGGCCTTTTCTGCATCAATTAAGATGATCATATGGTTTTTGTCTTTAATTCTGTTTAAGTGATGAATCACATTTATTGATTTGCATATGTTGAACCAGGCTTGTGTTCCTGGAATGAAGCCCACTTGATTGTGATATATTATCTTTTTAATGTGTTTTTGGATGCAATTTGCTAGAATTTTATTAAGGATTTCTATGTTCATTAGGGAAATTGGTCTGGAGTTTTCTTGATGTGTCTTTGCTGGGTTGTGGAATCAGAGTTATATTTGTTTCATAAGTATTTGAGAGGTGTCTGTCCCTTTCAATTTCATGGAATAGTTTACTAAAGAGAGGTGTTAATTCTTCTGTAAAAGTTTGGTAGAACTCTGCTGAGAGTCTCTATCTGGTCCTGGGCTTTTCTTATTTGGAAGGCCTTTGATTGCTATTTCAATTTTGCTACCTGATATTGGTTTATTTAGATTTTCAATGTCCTCTTGTGTTAATTTGAGGATGTTGTATGTGGCTAAGTATTTGTCCATGTCTTCCAGATTACCAAACTTGGAAGAGTACAGTTTTTCAAAATAAATTCTGCTAATCCTCTGGATTTTGGTTGAGCCGTGGTGATGTCTCCATTCTTGTCTTTGATTTTGTTGATTTGTTTCACTTCATTCTTCATTTTCGTGAGGCTGTCTAGGGGTCTGTCAATTTTATTTATTTCTTTAAAGAACCAACACTTTGTTTTGTTGATTCTTTGTATTGTTTTTTTCCTCAATTTCATTGATTTCAGCTCTGATCTTTGTTTTTATTTTCTTAACTTCTGTTGGATTTGGAGTTGGATTGTTCCTCTTTTTGTAGGGATTTGAGTTGGAACATAAGTTTATTTATTTGGTCTTTCTCCTGATTTTTGATGAAGGCACTCAGTGCTATAAATTTACCTCTTAAGAATATTTTCATACTGTCCCATATATTTTGATATGTTTTGTCATTGTTCTCATTCATTTCTAAGAATTTCTTGATTTCTATTCTCATTACATCAATGATCCATTCTTCATTTAAGAGGGTATTATTCAGTCTCCAAGTATGTATGTGTTTTCTATTGTTTTTCTTACTGTTAATTGCTAAGATCATATCATTGTGGACTGACAGGATACATGGGACTATATTTACTTTATTATATTTGCTAAGGTTTCTTTTGTGGACTAGAATACTATCTATTTTGGAGAAGGATCCATGTGCTGCTGAGAAGGTAAACTCAGACGATTTGGGTTGGAATATTCTGAAAATGTCTGTTAAGTCCAATTGATTGATAGAGCTGTTTAGGTTAGAGATATCTTTATTAATTTTTTGCTTTAATAATCTATCTATTATTGATAGTGGCATATTAAAATCCTACAGTATTATTGTGTTGAAGTTGACAAGTGATTTAATGTCCTTGAATATTTTTTCCACATATTTATTTGAAAGGATTGTGTTTTGGGGCAAAAATGTGGACTATCATTATGTCTTCTTGATATATTTATTATTCCTTTTACTATGATGTAGTGACCTTCTTTATCCCTTCTGACTAAATTTAGGTCAAAGTTAACTTTGTCAGGGATAAGAATCGCAACACCAGCTTGCTTTCTTGGATGACAAGCATGGTAGATTTTTGCCAACTTTTCACCATCAATCTGTCTACTTTTAGCTGTGATATGTGTCTTCTGTAGGGAGCATATTGTTGGATTTTGTTTTTAATCCAGTCAGCTAATCTGTGTCTTTTGATTGGGGCATTGAGTCCATTCACACTCAGTGTTAGAATAGATATGTGATTCCAGGTCCCTGGCATTGTGATCATTGCTGTATTTTGTGCCATCTTGAATATCTTTTAGTGAGTTATGTTATTATTGACTTTCTTCTGTTTATGGGCTTTGGAAGTTGTTATCTTGTTCCTCTGTATGAAGTATGTCTTTGAGTATTCTCTGCAGAACTGGCTTTGTGTTCATGTATCTTTCTAATTTGAATTTATCATGGAAGTAATGTATTTCCCCATTACATTTAAAGCTAAGTTATGCAGGGTATAGTATCTTTGGATGAAAATTATTTTCTTTCAATATTTGAAAAATATCATTCCATTCTCTCCTGGCCTTTATTGTCTCATCTGAAAAATCCACAGTAATCTTTATTGGTCTGCCTCTGAATGTGATTTGGTGTTTTTCTCTTACTCCTTTTAAAATTCTTTCCTTTGTTTCTCTGTTATTCATTTTGTATATGATGTGTCTCAGTGAGTTTCTCATTTTTTTAGCTCTACTTGGTGTCCTATAGGCATCTTGAATTTGAATTCCTGCATCAATTCTGATATGGAAGAAGTTTTTTCCTTGGTGATTTCATTGAGAAATTTTTTTATACCATTCATTTTTTGTTCAGTGTTCTCCCCTATCCCCATGACTCTCAAATTATGTCTTCTCATCTCATCCCAAACTTCTTGGAAGTTCTGATCATGCTCAATAAGCTTTTTATCTTGCCTATCCTCCTTGAATTCAGCCATGCTCAGCCTGTCTTCATTGTCTGATGTTTGATCTTTGAGAGCTGAAGTTCTATTTTTACTGAGTTTACTCTGGTATTAATGTCTTCAGTTGAGCTTTTAATTTGATTGACTGTATTTTTCAATTCTAAGAGCTCTGCTACATCTCTTTTCAGAATATCTATCTTTATCAAAGTGATCTCTCAGCTCCTGCAATTCCTCTCTAATTTTCTTCCTTCCTTATGTCTTCTTTTAATTCATTGATTGTTTTAATAATCAGGTTGTCTTTCTAGGCTTTCATCCAGGACCCTATCTGTGGACTTCTTGGCTGGGGAGTTGTGGGTTTGAGGGGAAGAACTGCTTCTCTTTTTCCTCATTTTCAGGTCTGGGGAGTGGGCCTGTGAGCCCTCTTAGGTATGTTAATTTGGAGATACTGATGAGTTGTGGGCTTTTTGTCTCTTTGATAACTAGTGCTGGGTACAATTTGAGAAGTTGAGAATAACAATAATCTTCCCAATCTATGGCTAATTATTGGCCTTTATAATGTCTAAAACCTCACAAGATGAGGCATAGGAGATGATATGAGCAGCCATTGGGTACAATAATCAGCAATAACCTGATTACTTTTTCCTTCTAAGACTGATACCATCTTAATTATCACCTATGAGCAGAATGGTAGGATTAAAAAATAATCTTAGGAAACAACACTATTAACCATCAGACCATAACTGGACTAGAAGTAATCAAGCATTATCAAATTTGGCAATCATATCAGCTATCCATTCAGGCCCTCAATTTTGATGAATAAACAATATGTTCAGTTACTGTAAGACTATTCCAGGTAACCAAAAATTAAAATTAAAATCAGGGAACAAACAAAATTTTTTTAAAAAGAGGAAAGAAAGAGAGAGAGGTGCTAGTGAGTAGGGAGGATGTGGGTAACAAAGAAGTGGACTACTAGTGGGCTTTGCTGCCCTGACCTCAGGTGGTATGGCGAGTACTATTATTTACAGAAAAGCAGGTGTCCGAGAATAAGGAAAGAATTAAGTTTAAAGAAGAAACAGGTCCACCCCAATAGTTACTGTATACAGACAGACACACACACACACATTAAAAGAGAGAAAAAAAATCAATTCCGATATATGGACTTGAAGCAGTCCTCCTGGTCACAGGTAAAGTCCAACCAATTGTCATGAAATGTTTTCTCAGAGTCTGGAGGTTTGCTGTTTTGGAGGAGTGAGGGACGGGTTTGCCCTCATGCAGCTGCTTCCCTCCCCAGAGTATCTCTGGTTTAACTGTCCTGCAGACCACACTGGCTCCAGGCTCTCTCATCTCAGTTCTCACTGAATTTGCCCTCCAGTGCAAGGTACAAGGATGCCACAGCAGCTGCAGCATTGTCCCACGTTAGGCACTGAACAGAGCTCCTGTTTGCACTCTCCCCATAAACAGCAGAGTGAAGGCCCTGGCAGGATTGTGAGGAGAGCTGCCTTTAGCTCCCCACTCTAGTCCTGCCTGTCTGTCTGAAAAACCATGCAGTCTGAACTTCTCCTAGGTGTGAGGGGGACTCTGTCCCCACCTCCACAGAAAAGATGTGGAGAAAACCTGCTACCAGCCCAGTACAGCTTTTCACAATTGGTCTCAGTCTCTGATGGGTTGAACTGATATGAGTGAGCTGAACAGAGGCTCTCCCACTGCTGAATTAAGAGGCAAGCAATCACCTGCCACCAGTGGACTGGAGACTGAGAACCGATAGGTCTGAACAAGTTCCTCTTTTCCACTTGTTACACCCAGGTCTCCTAAGTCAATGAACTCCCACTGACCTGCGCTGTGACCAGTGAATCTTTTCCAATGTGCAATCCTTGTTGGAAGGTAGCATTCCTGGCTTTTTTTCCTTTCAGGTCATGGAGAGTGCTAAGGTGGAACTTACTTGCCAAACTCCATTTTCTAATTCCTTGATATAATTATCTTTAAAGGAGTAATTGCTCAGCATACCAGTCTTCCCTCTGGTCCGCAAAGACTCATGCCCATTCTCCATGCAAAACACATGCACTCCATCCTAACATTCTTCAAAGTCTCATCATCCTGGTAACAAGTCTGACATCTCATCCAAATATCATTAGCTCAATAGCTCTAAATCTCATCACCTAAATTATCCAAATAAGGTGTGGATAATACCCTGGTATGTTCTATCCTGAGGGGAGAAAAAATTCCACCTGAGAACTTGTGAAACTAGAAAACAGAAAACAAGTGATCAGCTCTCAATATACAGGGTTGGGACAGGTTTAGAATAGCAGCTATGGACATTCCCATCAAAAGGGAGGAAATGCAAGAAAGAAAGGAGTCATCAGTCTCAATGATATCAAAGTCTGATCAGGCAAACTCCATTAAGTTTCAAAGGCTCAGAGTAAATGATCATACACACAATACACATACACACACACACACACACACACACGATTACAAAGGTGTATTAGATTACAAAGATTTATTAGATTGGCTTATAGGATCAGAAAGTGAACAGTCCCAAAATGGCCTCCTGAAGGCTGGAGAGGCCAAGGAACCAGTTAACAGCTCAATCCAAGAAGCTGGAGCCTCAGAGAAAGAGGGAACAATGATGCAACCCCAGTCTGAGACTGAAGGTCTGAAAATTTCCTGGAGAATCACTGGTCAGAGTTCACTTTGGAAGAGTGAAGGAGCTGGAACCTGATGTCCTCAAGCTATTGCAGCAGCCATCCAAGAAACCTTTCAAGAAGAATCAAGCTGGTATCTGCATCATCTTACTCCTTCTTCCACCTTTTGTTCCATCCAGGCCCCCAGCTTACTGGACTGGCTGCCCACATTCAAGCAGGGTTTCCTCACCCTAAGTTTGCAATCCCATATGCCAATCATTTCTGAAAACATCCTGCATCTACATATCCAGAAATCTCTTAATCTTAGGCATATCTTATCCAATCAAACTGATGGCACAGATTAATCATCACAGATAGCCTGGACTATTGTTACTCCAAGAATAGATTCTTGAGGACCAACCAGAGGAAGTTCCTCACCTGGAGCAGCCCCTGCCTACCTGATGCCCCACGTACCTGTCCAGGCCTCCTTGAGTCCTGCCATCAGACACTCAGGACACCACTGGTAGGACCCCCATCCAGAGAAGCCCCTGCTCAGGAATAACTGGAGGAGGATCCCTGCCTGGAGCAGGCCCTGCCAACCTGACATCTCACATGCTTGTAGCATCTCTTTGAATCCCGCCACCAGACACTCAGGACACCACCTGTAGGACCCACATCTGGAGCAGCCCCTGCTCAGGACCAACTGGAGGAATTTCCCTGCCTGGAGCAGTCCCAGCTTACATGATGCCCCAGATGCTTGTTTAGGCCTCCTTGATTCCTGCTGATAGGCACTCAGGAAACCACAGGTAGGACCCCCTTTCAGAGCAGCCTCTGCTTAGGACCAACAAGAGGAGGTTCCTCGTGTGGAGCAGCCCCACCTACCTGATACCTTGCATGCCTGTCTGGGCCTCTTTGAGTCCCACCAGCAAGTATTCAGGGCATCACTGGTAGGACCCCCACCTGTAACAGCCCCCCCTACCTGACACCCTGAGTGCCTGTCCAGGCCTCCTTGAGTCCCACCAGAAGGTGTTCAAGACACCACCATTAGGACCCCTGTCTGGAGCAGCCCCTGCTAAGGACCAACTGGAAGAGGTTCTCAGGACAACCCAGCTTCAGTTCTGCAACCTGGAACCTGGAACCAAAAGGTGGAGCAAAATGAGGACCCAGGCAGAAACAGCATCTGGAAGAAGGTGATTATGAAAGAAGTAATGGTTGACCCAACCCTTTGACTTGCAAGGAAAACCACCTGGAGAACTGCCTACCTTCCCCACAAGAAATCTCAATTCAGAGATCCAGAAGAAGCTTTTAAAAATGAAGACTCAAACTAGGTCAGGTTCACCTCAAATGCACAACTCCCCTAAAAAGGATGCCATGGATAGAGACCAAGATGAAAACCCTTGAAAATATCATCAATTATCTGATTACTAAAAGGAACAATGAGCTAAAAGAAGATATAATGAAGGGACAAAGTGAGAAAACACAAGAGATGAAAAATCCTATTATCAAAGAAATAGACATACTCAGAAAGGAAGTAACACAGCTAAAATCTGCAGTCAATGAGGAACCATGGAAGAATTTAATAACAGACTAACTTCTATAGAAAACAGGATCTCAGCTCTTGAAAAAAGAACTTCTCACAATTAGGACAGGCTGAGCAAGCTTGATCACATGGTTTACAAATAAGAAAAAAAACCTCACAGAACACAAAAAAAAATTTTTTTAAATGTGTGGGATGAAATGAGAAGAAACAATATAAGAGTAATTGGGATACAGGAAGAAATTAAAATACAAAAGAATGGGATAAGGACCATTCTCAATGATATAGTTAAAGAAAAAATTTCCCATATAAAAATAGAGTCAGATCTGCTCATCCAGGAAGCTTTTCAGACACCCAATAGGCCTAATCAAATGAGAAGCTCGCAAAGACACACCATATCCAAAATGTACAACAGGGAAATCAAGGAAAGAATATTGAAAGCAGCAAAGGAGAAATGCCAAAGCATGTTCAGAGGCAAAACAGTGAGGATCACATCTAGCCTTTCAGCTCAGACTCTGGAAGCAAGAAGATCATGGAAGATCTTTCAATGCCTGAATGAATACAACATGCAGCCAAGAATACTATACCCAGCAAAACTCAGCTTCAAATTTAAGGGGGAAATAAGAACTTTTCAAAATAAGAACAAACTTGCAGCATTTGTGAACAGAAAGAAATTCTCAAAGATAAACTCCAGATACAAGTACAAGCTAATATTCCTCAAAACCCACAATCAGAGGAAATTCAGCAAAGGTATATGATATCAATAGACAACTAAGACAGCACAGAACTTACTATTAAAGCACAGTCTATGAACCACAAACATATAACTCTTCTAACACTGAATGTGAGTGGTCTTAACACACCAACCAAAAGACACAGACTAGCAGATTGGATCAAAAAACAAAATCCAACAATATGCTGCTTACAGGAAACCCACCTTGCAGCCAGTGACACCCACAGATTAAGGGTGACAGGATGGAAAAAAATCTACCAGGCAAAGGACCCAAGAAAACAAGCTGGCATTGCAAAGTGGATTTCAAATATAAATTAACGAGAAGAGATAAAGAAGGTCACTACATCCTAGTAGAGGGAACAATACAACAGGAAGAAATAACCATAGTAAATACATACTCTCCAAACACCAACGCCCCCAACTATGTGGAAAAATTACTCCAAGACAAAACCGCTTGTGGACCTCAACATGATAGTACTAAGAGATTTTAACACTTCTCTATCACCAATAGATAGATCATCAACGCAACTTCCTCAACAAGACTCCTAAAGTGAAAGAATTGCAGTCAAAAATCAATGAGTGTAATTAATCTAACAAGGGAAACCAAAGATCTCTTCAATGAAAATTATCGAACATTGAAGAACGAAATCCAAGACGACCTAAGAAGATGGAAAGATATCCCTTGCTCTTGGATAGGCAGAATTAATATAATAAAAATGGCCATTCTACCAAAAGCTCTATATAGATTTAATGCTATCCCTATAAAGATACCTATGTCGT
>PVKS010034639.1:0-20716 GCA_004027875.1 Aplodontia rufa
TCAGCTGGGCACATAGTTAGGGGCCTGGTGCATGTTAAGACAGGAGTCAAGGTGCACAGTTTTAGGCAAAATAAATGTGCATGTTTTCCTATCTTAAAATAGAACAAACTTAAATAGTAGCCATTCCTAAATGCAATAGATTGATGGAATAAAATAAATAAAGCAAGAGCATCTATAAATTAGTGAAATGATCCTTTTATTGTGACCTGAGCATTTGCAAATGGTGAATAATTAACTTTGGCATTAATATTTAACACAATTAATAAGAGAGCCATCTGATTCAGAAGCTAAATCTTAGGTCTTATTTTGTTTTTCTTTTTTAGCAGTGCTGGGGCTCAAACCCAGGGCCTGGATATGCCAGGCAAACGCTCTACCAGTGTGCTATATCTAGTCCCTTAGATCATAATTTTGATAATTTAAACCCATAGCAGGAAATTCCAACACTTCTTTTATCAATTTAAAATGAACAGGATCTTGAAATAACATATCATATGATTATGTGAGGCTCATATGTTTTAAGGGGAAAAAAGCAGTTCAGTATTGACAAAATAAATTCCAACTCCTCATTGGTCAGTTGATCGTGGGGTGGTTGAAATTGGAAGCTACAAACTAAGGGTGAACCAAATAAGAAAATTTTTCTTCTTCAGATCACATTTTAAGATTTCCTCTCAATGCTTACTAAGTGAAGCAGTGATTCCTCAGGCAAAATGGAGCTCAAGAATTTGTGTGTGTGTGTGTGTGTGTGTGTGTGTGTGTGTGTGATTTTGACCAATATAGAGTCAAGCTAAATCATGCTAGGAAAAAGAATTCAAATAGTTGTCCCACACTATCTGCCCTTTTCTCCTCATAGATTTTTTTTTAAAGAGAAAGAGGGACAGTAAGAGAGAGAGGAAGAGAGAATTAATTTTATTTAGCTTTCTCACGTGGCTTTTGTTGCTCCGACACTTCATTGTGTACGCGTGATGCTGGGGTTCAAACTCGCATCCTTGTGCATACTAGGCAAGTGCCACAACCGCTGAGCTACCTCTCCAGCACTCCAGAAATAATTTTTGATGAAAAAACTTCAGATTTCCATTGAACTCTTTTTCTTTGTTTGTAGCATTTAAAACTAAGTTAGTTAACAGTGGGCTATCAATTGACGCAGTGCGGAACTTTAATATTCACCAGTAAACAAAAAAACCAAACATTGCTTAAGACAGAACTGGTTTCTTTTTTGAGCGATAAAAGCCAGGGTGATGGCATGTCTGACCTGCCTCGTCAGGTTGTTTCAAATGCTCTACAAAGTGCTGGGTAATTATCATGCAGTTTGCTTCATTCTGGCCATGAAGACTCAGCGGTTATTGCTAATGTCATAGTAGTCTCTCCCGGTAGAAGACCCTGAAGTTGATGCTGGAAGTTTGAACATTTATCAATACCAAAGAACATTTTCTAACAAAGGTAATGTGATTTGCAGTTTGGAGAGCAGCTAATCTGTCAGGGGATAGCAATGGGGAGACAGTGAGGCAGTTCTTTGGAGACACTCTTGAGTTTAGTAAGTCGAGATAAGCAGTATAGGAGGAAGGGATCAGGGAAGGACGGGTTCAGTGTTGAAGGTGTTGAATTTAATTTAGTAACAGGACATCTAAGTTCAGCATATGATGGGAAATTCCAAACTGATGCTGAGGAACAGAAAGTCCACTGAGGTGGCAGCAAATCTACAGAACAGAGGTCAATGACACAGAGAAAAGATGCTGAAGGTAGATCTGAAGGGTGAGCAACTGATCTCATGCCCTTAGCAAACTATAATTGCACAGCTATGAGCAGAGTCCTCTTCCTTCTATCTTAGAGGCTTTATGGTCAGGACTTCGTCACAAACACCCCCCCACCCACACACACAAAGAACATTGTTCCATGCTTCTTGGGCTTTAGCGAAAGACAAATCTTAGTCATAGCATATCTATGTAAAGGAAGGAAGATCTTTCTCCTACTCTTAGATTTGTGGCTGGGGCTGAGAATTAAAATGGAAAAAAAAAAAGATTAACAGGAGAAGAGCATGCAGATTTCATTTGCTGTTAAAGATTTACCCCCATTCAAGGCTCTTCATACAACAGAAATGAAGACCTGCAGAAGAAGCAGGTGCGCCTGAGAGCCACGTCGCATCTTAGCGTAGAGAGACCCATTGTGCATGCACGACAAGGCGCAGGGAGAAAGGGTTCAGGCTCGGGGTCGTCTACTGTGGAAAGGGACAAGGAAATATATGTGGGGACACTCGTAAACAATAAGGATTATTTTCATAAGATTTGTTTGTACAGATTCACTGTGCATGGACTTTGTCTCCAGTGATAAAAATCTTTCCCTTTTTCTGTTCCAAGGAGGGCAACTTTCTTGCTGGAAATTTATGCTCTGCTTTTAGGTAGGAAGTGGAGAGCAGAGAGTGCTTTTGCACCTGCCTCTCTCAGATGCTTTTAGCTCAAAATAATCAATGTGCAAAAATTGTGTGTGTGTGGGGGGGTGTTACTAGGGACTGAACCCAGGAGTGCTCTATCACTGAACTATATCTCCAGCCCTATTTATTCATTGAGACAGGGTCTTGCTAAGTCACCCAGGCTGGCCTCTATCTTGTGATCCTCCTGCCTCAGCTTCCAGAGTCACTGGGAGTACAGGAGTGTACCACTGCACCCAACTTAACGTAGCAAAATCTGAAGTGGCATGTTCCGATCCCTTTCATTTGCTATTCTTGGCTTAGCAAATTTGCTGAAATATAAACACAATAAGCTTTTACCACCTCTATACCAAGCACACCACAATATAAAAAGTGAAAATTAATTTATATAATGCATTTATTTTCTATAAGGACAAAGTTTAGACCTATATGTCCTTCTAATCTTTAAAGGGTAGGCCACTCAATACTTCTGTGCCTATTCATGAAAACAGAAGGGAGACCAGTAGAGTAAAGGAAAGGAGCTGGAGGAGGGAAAGAGGAGATCCTGAGGAATGATATTGACTAAATTATATTGTTATATCATGTTCATGTATGAATATGTAACAACAAATCCCACTATTATGTGTAGTTATAACATACCAATAAAAATGGAAAAATATTTTTGTGCCTATTGTAAATAATGAATTTAAAAGTTTCTTAATTTTAATTCCATTATATTAACTGGAAATTTCTGCTAGATTCTTCAAATTTTATGACTTTAATTCACTTATCTTTCTAGGTTAGGCCAAAAATCTACCAAATTTTTCATATTGCTAAAATAACTTCCTTTTTATTTCAAACTTGTATACATTTTACATAAAATGATAAAATGTATGTTACCCTGGATGATCACCTTACAGGTAAATATTTATACTCACTTAAGTATTTAATTCATAAGTTTATCCATATCTAACATAAATTGCAAAGTAATAATTTGCCTCTGTTTTCACAAAGAGTACTTTTTGGTAATGAAATCAAATACAGATATTTATTCATATCATAATTCTAAACAATCATCTTTTATAAAGCAAATATAATTGAAATTAATAGTGTTTGCATGCAACATTATGATATTTATTTCACAGTTTCTTTGCCATTACCTCATCCTCTAATACTAGAACTACACTAGGGATTTTGGAAAATAAGGAAATGAAACAAATGAAACTTTCAAAGACCATTTTTTTCAAAGTAAGATAATTAGACATAAGTGATTAATATAAATAAGCATAAGATTATTATATAACCTTGATACAAAATGCTATTTCAGCTGTGGGGGATGGTTGGGCACTCAGGAAGTCTCCATGAAGGACAAGACAACTTACACAGGTCCTTGCAGGATGGTAGGATTTGGGATGTAGAAGTAAGAGAGGGCTAGAACCCCTGAAGCAATAAATAGCACATAGTTGGAGAAATGAGCCAAGGGCAGGATTCATTGGAAGTTGAGGATTTTAAGACTGGAAATGTTGGTTGAGGTCATGTCATACCCTAAGGAGTTTGAACTTGATTCTTATAGCTCATGGCATCCTCGGAGCTGTAAGACAAAATGTCAGCTATGGAGCTGGGGGTGCTGCTTAGTGGTAGAGCTTCAGGTTAGCATGCACAAGACCCTGGGTTCAAGCACCACCCCCACTACCCCAAAAATGCTATATAAGATGGAAGGAGGAAGAGAGCTTGGAGGTGATAGAATCGAGGTCTTGCCACAGTAGGGTGTGATGATTACATGTCATACTAGAATACTAATATCCACCTTTCAACACCCACAGCCATACCTGCATGTGCCCAATCATGTTTGATATCCATGTTTCATAATACAACTGTGCCCTGTGTAAATGTTTTCAAACTAGGATAAGAGGTGATATTTGCCGTCTCATTATGGATTGAGATTGGGTATATTTTGTACAACCTATGACTCTTGAAGAAAATAAAGCCTCATCGTGAAATAACTCTGCTAAAACACTGGGCAAGGGAAGAACTGCACAAGACTCCATCAACTGCTCTCAGAGTACAGAGAACCACTGTTGCCCCATCAGAGGTTCCCTTGTCCAATGTCCCAGTGAAGGAGACACTAGAATTTATTTTTAAGCTTTACCATTCTGTTCATGAGAATGGTAGCTAAGAGAGGAAAACAATCATATAACTGATCTTTTTTCAGTACAATGATCAAAATGAATGATGAGAACTGGAGAAGTATATAGCTTTCTGCACGTATTTTTTCAGGTCAACATCTGTGGTAATACTATGCAACATTGCCTGACATCTAGAATTCCAATATTGGCTGCTGAAATTTTTAAGTTGATTTAACCTGATGACTCGAACTTATCCTTGATGTATTTATAGCTAAGAAAGAAAAATGAAACTTTGGGGTATCTGGTGTCTTTCACATTCGCAGCCTTCATTCATTAAATCATTTAACTTTGTTCTTGGTCCTTCATGACACCAGTAATAAAGATTAACCACATAAAAACATACAATTAAATACATGCTTACAAATTGTGGTAAGCGTTCTGCAAGGGTTAAGAACCGGACACCCTGAGACAGAATGAAGGCTAGGTCTGGGTCTGGGGATGTGGCTGGATGGTGGAGCACTTGCCTTGCATGTGGGAGAGAGGCCCTGGGTCCCACCCCAGCACCACCAAAAAATAAATAAATAAATGAATAAATAAATAAATAAACAAAAGAAAAAGAAAGTGGGGAGATGGATAGATGGAAGAGAGCAGAAATTCTCTCTGAGGAATGAATTTTAATCTGAAACCAAAATTAGCCAGGAAAGGAAGATAGTCAGGCAGCAATTTATAGCTAGACAAAATCTAAAGACTAGTTAAACTGTATTAATTTATATTGCATGACCCTGGTATACATCCTATTGGACCTAGAGGTATAACATAAAAAATATTACAGATCACCTAACAATATGTGAAAATGTCACTCATTAATTTCAAGTGGCAATTTGCAATACTATGGTTATAAACTATTTGGCTTGGGGCAATATATTCCATGTCTTGTGAAATTATTCATTCTCATTAAACGCTAATGATCCTTACTGCCAAGATTAGAGCTAATTAACTAATCCTTTCACCTACATTAATTTACTGGTTACTCATGATGAATCCTGTAATGTTTCTGTTAGTTGGCCAAAGTAAGTTTTATAGGCCAGATACCAACACCACTAAGCATGCATGTAAACAAATACTTCAAAAAACAAACATTGCCATCCTTAGATAATCAAGTGGGAAAACAGAAAACAGGGTCAAACGAGATGATACATTAAACATTCATCTACCCAACATTAACCAGGTAACCAAACAGGTGTTAGTATAACTAGACAGTGGTGGTGAGCAGAGCTACCTCAACACTATTTCCAAGTCAAAAAAGGGTTGCTGAAAATGATTGAAATTATTAGCACGGAATTCCTTGACTTGAATACTAAAAAATAGATGGAAATGTTCTTGCAGATATTTTTTAGAACCAAAAAAAAATTGCTGGGCATCTGCTTATGATCCCAGCCATTTGGGTGTCTGAGGCAAGAGGATTCCATGTTCCAGGCCAGCCTTGGAAACTCAGTGAGACCCTGTCTGAAATTAAGTAAATGACTGAGTAAATGAACCTGCTCAGTGCAGGTTCTGGGTTTTATCCCTGGCACAGAAATAATAATAATTCCAACAATGAAATGAAGTCACCATTGGCATGAGCAGAGGAAACTGTGTTCATCAGTTCTATTGAGCAATGGTTCCAGGTAGCAGCAGCATCAACCTCACCTGGGAACTTGGTTGAAATTCTCCCCCGCTCTACCCCCAGCTTTGCTACTGAATCAGAAAGTCCAGGGCAAGGCCCTGCCAGCTGTGTTCTCTCACTAGCTGATTCTGAGGCACGCTGACATTTGAGACCCATGCTAAAGAGAAAGCCTCACCGATTTTAAAACGAAACCAGACTCAAAAGCTACCCTCAATGTTCACACAATTTTCTTAGAGTTATTTTCTTTCTAATCAGAACAAATTGAAGCCATGTAATGTGTACCATTTATAGCCACTAACTCGAGAATTTAGCAATAAATTTTAATTGCCAGAGTTTGAATGGGTTGAACTTGGATCTTTGAATGTTTTGTATGTATTGCAGATTTAAGATTCTGAGCGTTGAATGGCATTTGTACTATTGTAAATGTTTTGGTTTGTACGACATAAATTTCATGGTAAACAAAAATGACTTATTTTCCTAAGAACATATTTTCATTTGAAAACTTTTGTATCTTTCAATATATCTCACATGGTACATGCTAAAATTTATATTTTCCTCTTTTTAAGAGCTGGATATAAAACATATCCAATTCTTTAAAAAATATAGAATATTAAATAGAGATGGTTTCGACTTAGGATGGTCAACATGTGTGTTTTTCATTTCACAATGGTGTGAAAGCAATACTCATTTAGTAGAAACCATACTTTAAATTTTGAATCTGGACCTTTCCTGGAGTACTACCGGGTACTCTGTCCATGCTGGGCAATGGCAGTGATCTACCGAGCCGCATTTCACAGGACGGAACAATTGACATCATTCCAGGCACTGTGCTTCTTAAGCTGTGTGATGTTCCACAAGTCGGGTGTATTAAACATACTTTCGACTTAAAATACTTTTTATCTCATCATGGATTTATTGGGATGTAACCCTATCATAAGTAGAGAAGCAACTATAATTACTCCTCACCCTCACCCTGAAAAAAAAAAAACACATTTGTTATTTAAAACTGTATTTTCAGGTCTGGAGTGGTGGCTCAGCAGTTGGAGCGCTCACTTTCCTGGCATGCGTGAGGACCTGGGTTCAAACCCCAGCACCACATACACAACTAAGTTTTGGAGAAACAGGCCAGATTAAAAAATAAAATTTATTCTCTCTTTCTCTGTCTCCCTCTCTCTTAAAAAAACATTCAAACTATATTTTCAGAATCATTCAAAAGAAATATATTCATAAAAAATTGGTATCTCTACAGTTCCTAGTATAATATAGCAATTAAAGCAATCATACCAGAAATGTACCCATTTTTAAGTTATAAGTATCTCCTATATGCAACCCTAGACTGAAAGCCCTTTGGAACTTCTCCCCGGTATAAAGAGAGAGCCTTCCTTAATGTCTTTCCCTGATCTTTCTTCTGCTTCATCTGCTGTATTTTTAGAGGTCTCCTGATGCTATGAACAACTAATTAGACAAAAAATAAAACATTGTAATTAAAACTATATGGGAAAAATTGAAAGGGCTATCTTTCTGTAGATCATATTCTGGGGCCAAAGGTGGTTCTATGAGGAAGTATTTCAGGCACAGGTTTTGAATCACTGAAGATTAATATTATATCCAGTCAAATATGTAACAGTAAATAAGAACTCTCCGCTCCTGGAGTGGGAGCTGATGGAACAAGGCAAACTGGAGGGCTGCAAGACAGCCATACTAATTCTAGGAGGATAAATTTGATGAACAAAATACAGGAATAGGAGAATTGGTATTTCTTATTCTTTCTATCACAAAAGTCTCAAGGATTCCCCAGAAAGAGCAAAGTGCTACAGCTTTTATTAACATGCTTCACATAACTATAATAGGGGCTATGCTTTCTTCTTGTTAAAGACCTGGAAAAAAATTCTCAGGAGGTATTTATGTAAACCCATTTGCTTTTCCAGTCTTTTAAATTTATTAAGGTAAGCTTTATAGCCCAGAATTTGCTCTGTTGGGGTGAGTGTTCCATATGACCTCGATTGGGATGTGCTGCTCTCCTGGGATGAAGGAGTCTAGAGATGTCAATCATGTCCAGTTGATCGATGGTGTTGCATTCAACTATGTTCTTACTGATTTTCTGCCTACCGAATCTGTTCATTTCTGACACAGTGTTAAAGCCTCCAGCTCTGATGGTGGATGTATCCACTTCTTTCAGTGTTATCAGGTTTTGCTTCACGTGCTTCGATGCTCTGTTGTGAGGTGTATACACATTAAGAAAGGTTATGTGTTCATAGATAACTGACCCCTTCACCTATATGTAATGTCACTCTTTATCCCCAACAACTTTACCTGCTCTGGAGTCTGCTCTGTCTGAAATTAATATAGCTATCCCTGCTTTCTTTTGATTCTTGCTAGCATGGTATGACCTTCTCCATCCCTTTACTTTTAATTTGCAAAAGTGAGCTGCTCATAGACAGCATATAATTGGATCTTGGTTTTTAGTTGTTTTTTATTTTTGTTTTTGTTTTATTTTTGTTTTGAGCCATGCTGACAATCTCTAATTGTTGTCTTTGATCATGGACATTCAAAATAATTATTAATATAGTTTGGCTAATATCTATCATTTTTGTTACTAGGTTTTTGTTGTTGTTGTTGCTGGTGTGATCCTTGCTCTTTGGTTCCTATTTTTGTCTGGTACTGTTTCTGTCTTTCATGGTTGTTTTTTTTTAAGAGAGAGAGAGAGAGAATCAATTTTCCAATTTTTATTGAGTTTTTCACATGGCTTTCATTGCTCTGACACTTAGTTGTGTACGTGGGTGCTGGGGTTTGAACCCCAGTACTTGCATATGCCAGGCAAGCGCAGTAACCACCGAGCCACCACTCCAGCCCAGTCTTTCATGGTTTTAAATTAATATTTTATATGATTCCATTTTCTCTTCTTTTTAGGATGCCACTTGTATTTCTTTTCATTTTACTCTTTTGGTGGCTGTCCTGGAGTTTGTGATACACATGTACGACTAATCTAAGCCCACTTTCACATAACACTATACTACTATTTCACAGGAAGTGTGCCTGCCTTATGAGAAAAATAATCCTAATTCTACTCTCCCATCCCTTATATCATTGCTGTCATTTATTTCACATAAATATAGCATATACATAAGCATATATGTGTGTAGATATGCACAAACACAAGATAAAGACATAAATATACATTATCACACACATTGTTATAATTTTGAGCAAATTATTATGCTAGGTCAATTAAGAATAAGAAAAATAGAATTTTTTTAACCTTCACTTATTCCTTCTTTGTTGCTTTTTCCCTTCTCTATATAGATCCAAATTTCTGACACATTAACCACCTTAATGTTCTCTCAGATTCCTGGAACTGTGATTTGGTGCCTGATATTAATTTGGGGAGAATTCTCAGAAATTATTACTTTGAATAATAATTTAGTTCTTCCATTGCTGCCTTTCTTCCTCTCCGATATTTTCATTATACGCATGTTCCACCTTTAGGAGTTGGCCCACAGTTCTTTGATACTCCATTCTGTTTTTCTTTGTTCTCTTCACTTTTCAGTTCTGGAAGTTTCTATTGCGATATACTGAAGCTCAGTCTCTTTCCTCGGTTGTGACCTGTCTACTCCTCAGCCTGTGAAAGGCATTATCATTTCCATTACAGTGATTTTTCTCTCTAGCCTTTCTCTTCTTTCTTTCTTGGGATTTCCATTGCTCTACTTACATCGTCCACCTGCTTATGCACGCTGTCTACTTTATGTTAGGGTCCTTAGTTTTGATGCTGTTTCTTTGAATTGTGTGGTTTCAAAATAAATATATTGTAATGTTTTTCTTGATAGTCAGACATGATATCCTGGGTAAAAAGAACTGCTGAAAACAAGCTTTTAGTAATGTGGTGGAGGTTGTGGGGGGAGAAGCCTTCTCTAACCGTATGATTAGGGCTCAGTCCTTCAGTGAGCCCACAGCTCAGATGGAAATTCATGAGTGAAGCTTTTGTTCTACCCATAGGTGGCACAGGGGGGGTAAACTAGAGTTGGATATTTCCTTTCCCCAGACAGGTAGGCTCCGGTCAGTAGATTCTGCTTAAGGGCTGACCTTGTTTAGAACAGAATGCTCTGGTGTATTTCATAATGTTCCTTTTCCTTTCCAATATTTACTCTGAAAACCTGGATGAGTTCACAAAAGCATGGGGAACCCTATGACTGGGTCCCCCACCCCACCCCCACACACTTGGAGTTTTTTTTTTTAAGTCTTTTTTTTTTTTTAAGAGAAGGACAGAGAAAGAGAGACAGAGACAGAATGAATCAATTTTTTTTATTGAGTTTTTCACATGGCCTTCATTGCTCTGATACTTAGTTGAGAGTGTGGGTGCTGGGGTTTGAACCCGTGTACTTTCGCATGCTGGGCAAGCGCTGAGCCACCGTTCCAGCCCCACACCTGGAGTTTTTAACCCTCATCCCCACCAGGCTTCCATCAGTTTGTCAATTACAGTTCAGGGTTTCTTACCCTGGCACTGGTTCCTGAGGAGATCTTTGCTCCACATGTTGGGATTCTCTGTATCCACCTGTCTGCTTCTCCAGTGTTGGAGGTAGCAGTCTGCCCTGTGACTTCATTTCTTTTTTGCATTTAAAAACTGTTGATCTCTCCATTTGTTCAGACTTTTACTTTTTCTTAGAATAGAGTGGTGACTTCCAAGTCCTCACACGTGGAACTGGAAACTTTTCCCCTAAACATAGGACTATGTCTGAATTAGGGAATATATCTGCTTAAGGTGAAGATAATTTAGAATTGTAACAAATTCTGAACTACATAGGTTCTTATTAGATATGTAGGAATACAACTACCTATATTTTGCAGTGTTGAGAAGATTGAATGGTCCCGTGTATGGGAAGTCTTTAGTGCCATGCCTGGCATTCAGAAAGTGTATATATGTGTCGTTGTGACCAAGATCCTCAAGAGATGAACCACATCACCTCTGCCATCTCTGTTTTACAAACAAAATTTGACAATGCTAATATATCAGTCTTCCAAAATCGAAATTCTACATTTGTTGTAAACTAAACTGCATTTTAATTTTTTTTTACTTTTTTTAGAGAGAGGGACAGTGAGAGAGAGAGAAAGAGAGAGAGAGAGAAACAATTTTATTTTAGTTTTTCATGTGGCTTTCATTGCTCTGAGACTTTGTTGTGTTGTTGGGGTTTGAACTCGTGTACTCACACATGCCAGGCAAGCACTGCAACCGCTGAGCCACCGCTCCAGCCCAAAACTACACCAGCTTTAACATGATTTCTCCTCTTCCATGGCACAGTTTCAGAAGTTTCTCCAAATATATATTAATTAGTTTGAAAGTCAGGGAAATCAATAACCTTCCACAATACCTAAACAACCAGATTTTTTTCTATTAATTTCCAGATATTTTTACAACTGAAAGTGAAACAATCCAGACAAACATTCCTGGTATGAAGGCCAGAACATTTAAGAGGCATGCCCAAAACCACTCTGCAAGTCATACTGCCACAGGTCTCCAAACCACACCAGGCTGCTCAGTCTTCATTATCAGAGATGCAACAGGTAACCTGAACTACACAAAGCAGCATCTATTTTCTAATTTTTGTATTTTTCCCCTTTTCTTCGTGCTGGGGAATCAAACCCAGGGCCTTGCACACATTAGGTGAATGTCCTACCACTGAGCTACATTCTCCAGCAAGAACATTACATTAAATTGTGCATTATCAAGCATTGCTCAGGTCTTCACCCTTAAAAAATATTTTTACTCTAAACAGTCCTCTGAGTTCCTAACAAACCAAGGTGATACTAAAAATAGTAACATAGGCATTTCAGTTCAAATAATGTTTCATGCAAAAGAAAAGGGCTAGGTGCGGTGGCACACATCTGTAATCCCAGCTCCTTGGGAGGCCGCAACAGGAGGATTCCAAGTTCTAGACCAGCCTAGGAAACTTAGTGAGACACGGTCTCAAAATAAAATTTTAAAAGGGCTGGGGATGTAGCTCAGTGGTAGAGCACCCCTGGATTCAATCTCCAGTACTAAAAAAAATAATAATAATAATAAGTAAATAACAACCAAAAATGAAAACAAAAAATTTCAGTTGTACTTGAAAATTTATAGGGAGTGTCTTTCCATTGTGGAATCTGGGACTCCTAAATTTATTTAATTTTTTTTTTCGCTGTCTCTCAAAGTAACCTCTTTGTTTAGCTATTTCCTGATTTTTAAAAAAATATACTCTTTTGCCCTTTCTCTTCCCCTCTGGTGCTGGGGATGGAATCCAGGGCCTCACACATGCTAGGCAAGTGTTCTATCACTGAGCCATACCACCAGCCTGACTTCCTACACAAAATTAATATCTCTTCCCTTCCCAACCCACCCACAAAACAAACCATTTTTCCTCTTCCCAATATAGGTATAGCATAATTAATCTATGTTCTATGATTCATTATTGTGACTCTAAACCTATACAACTAAGGCACATAAATTTCTACACTAACTTTGTCCAGATATTTCTCTTTGTGTGGTTTTTCTCTGGATCTGTCTCTAAGTCATCCACACACCCTCTAGAACAATCCTTAATTCTTGTGAAGGGTTGGGAGGAGTAGCTGCCTTGCTCTGTCATGAGGGAGGTGATCCAGAGCCCCAGCTGGAAAAGCTTTCAAACAATTCTTCCAGTATCAGTGTACTCCCTCCTCTAGAGACTTCTTCCTACAAAATTCTGTGGCTTTCTGGGAATCTGCAGAGAAGTGGCCTACTTTTGGCTGGCTCTGCACCCAGAGTCTTGGGTTTCAAGCTCATTCATGCTATAAATCAGGTATCACTCATTTGCTTTCCCAGTCTGGGTTGACATATTTTGTCTGTTGCCATTTCCTCTGCCATTCTCTTTGTTCCGTGGCTTTGTTCATTTTAATCCTTTAATGTTGTTTCAGTGTGGTTTGTAGAAGGATCACAGAAATGCATCTGTTCAATCCACCATGATTAGTCAGAGAGGTCTTTGTGCTGATTACTTGCAAAGTATGATTTTCTATGGGTTTTTTTTCTAAAACATAATCGCACCCATTTCTCTTTTGTCTACACAAAGTTATTTGAAGGTAAGTCAGATTAGTTAATTGAAAAGGATTTTTTTTTAAAGTCAGAACAACACTCAGACCTAAGCAAAATTGTTAAGTAGATGGAATTCATGCTCAGTGTTTTTAGCTTCTTCATTCTTTTGACATTTCCCCCCTTGATAGCACCCTTCTCTGATATACTTATCTCCATGTTCTCTCCAGGAAATTAGGTCTTGGTGGGAAAAACAAATTTGAAAATTTGTTCACACTAGACTGTAAATGATTGACATCATTATAAAATATTCCTTGGGATATTAATGCAATGAGATGTTCTAAACTGAAATAAAGTCAACTGGAAGTTCCAAAGGTGTGTCTTGGAAACTATTTCTAGGAACAAGAATATGTTGAAAGGAGGGGGCGAGTGTGCAATTGATCAAGAAAGGACAAAAAAAAAATGAAATGGAAAGATGTGACAGAGAAGATAGATGTGTTATAATACCCAACCTCAAGAGCCAATTCATCCTTTTCCTTCCTATACAAATCCCAAAAACACCAAAATAAAAACGTTAAGAAAACAAAACTCTATGTATTCAGAGATAAGATATGAGATACAGCTTTGTGAAAATGCAAATATGAAAATTCTCTTATGACTTGTGAACAAAATTATAACATAAAAAGATGCCCAGATCCCATTTATACTCTTCCCTACCTAATGTTAATGAATGGCCTGAGTTTTTGGTTAAAAACATTAACAGCTAAAACACTGAGGTTTCAGATCAGGGAAACAAATGTATACGGACTACCCCAGCACAAATATAAAGAAAAGGAAGGAAACCACTGTCTCCCAGAAAGTTAGCACTGTGAGATGATCAGCAGGGAACTCCAATGACTCCTGGAAATGATTGCTGGACCTTTCCAAGTAAAAGGTCTCAAAAGTTGGCCAACCCAGGCAGAGAACTGAAGTAGGGTATTCTTAAGGAAAGATGGAGGGGGATTCCACTTTGCAAAGCAACTTTAATGTGCTTCTCAAATTATGTTCAGATTTACCTGGGGAAGAATTCGTTTGCTTATTTGTACATGAAGAGATTGGCCTAGATCCATTATTCCCAATTGTTTAATTAGCTTTTTCACTGCTGTGACCAGAAAACCTGACAAGAGCAACAAAGACCTGATAAGAACAATTAGAGGAGGAAAAGTTTATTTTGGGGCTCATGGTTTCAGGGGTCACAGTCCATAGAAAGCCAGCTCCATTCCTTGGGGCTCAAGGTGAGGCAGAACATCGCGGCAGAGGAAAGCAGCTGGGGATATAGTCACCAAGCATCAGAGAAAAAGAGACTAAGCTCAGCTCACCAATATATACACCAAAGGAAAGCCCCCAATAAACCACCTCCTCTAGTCACGCCCTACCAGCCTATAGTTACCGTTCAGCTAATCCTCGTAAGGAGATCAATTCATTGATTGGCTTAAGGCTTTCATAACCCAATCATTGCATTTCGAAACCTTCTTGCACTGTTTCACACATGAGCTTTGGGGGACACCTCATATCTAAACCATAACTCCAATGCAGGCGTGTGAATTAAATCTGTATCAAGAAGCTCAGGAGCGTGGAGTGAGCACTTTGTTAAGCCAACTTTCCATCTAAATGATTGTCCTTTATTCTGAGGATGTGTCCCCTCTTTTAAGAAATACTGATGCTGGATGAATGGATCCAAAAGCTGTGGTACATATATACCACGGAATTTTACACAGCAATTAGAAACAATGATATTGCAGCCTTTGAAGGTAAATGGATGGGATGGAAGAAATTATACTGAGTGAAATCAGCACAACCCAGAGAACCAAAGGTCGAATGTCTTCACTCATCTGTGGAGGCTGGAACTAGACCCTGGCCATTAAGAGAGGTGGTCTATTATCATGTGTTAAATCCAGATAAGGTGTAATGTTATACAGCTTAATACTTGTTTTAGAGATGTTGTGGGAAGGGGAAGGGAGGGATATGGGTGGGTAACTGGGAGGGGGGGGCACTCTTGGGAGTAAATCCAATTTTCAGAAGCTCTATACATTATATATTATTTTGTTAAAATTTGTATGATTGTTTAACAAATAAATTTCTCAATTAAAAAAAAAAAGCCCAACTGGGGGCTGGAGCAGTGACTCAGCGGTTATGTCGCTTGCCCAGCATGCGCAAGTACACAGGTTCAAACCCCAGCACCACATATACAACTAAGTGTCAGAGCAATGAAAGCCATGTGAAAAACTCAATTAAAAAAAAAAATGATTCTCAAAAAAAAAAAAGAAATAGTGATAATTAGAGATGGCATTTTTCTTTTTCTCTTTCTCCCCTCCATACTCCTACTTGGATTGTTTTTACTTAACAAAAAGAAGCAGCTGATGAATTACTACTTATTACCAACATTGTTTTTTTTTTTAAGAGAGAAGGACAGTGAAAGAGATAGAGACAGAGAGAATCAATTTTATTTAGTTTTTCATGTGGCTTTCCTTGCTCTGAGACTTCGTCATGTAGGTGGCGCTGGGGTTTGAACCTGTGTAGTTGGGCATGCTGGGCAAGTGCCATAACCACCAAGCCACCGCTCCAATCCCTATTACTAACATTTTAAAAATGAAAACCACCTACAGCTTTATATGTCAATGACATATAAAGTCTCTTCCAAGATTAATTCAAATTCAAAACAGTCCTCTTATTCTTCTTACACTAGAGAATTTCAACAAATTTCTTTTTTTTTTTAAGAGAAAGAGGGAAAGAGAGCGAGAGAGAGAATCAACTTTAGTTTTTCATGTGGCTTTCATTGCTCCGACACGTAATTGTATACATGGTGATAGGGTTCAAACCCGAATCTTAGAGCAGGCTAGGCAAGTGCAATATCACTGAGCCACCACTCCAGCTCCTCAACATAACTCTTTCAAACCTGCCTTTTTCTTACATCGTTTTGCCTCTCTGTGTTGGTCTATGTTTAAGTTATTGGGAGGGAGGCAAATTATTTAAATGCAACAAGTACTTAGTTGAAGGTCCAGATCCACTAGGTGCACTGATAGTAGCAGAGAGCTGTGGGACTTGCCCCCAAAATGAAATCACACAGTAAGCACACTCAACTTGCTTAGATTATGTTATAGATTACTAAAAACTAGCATTCATAAGTTTCTCAAAATTTTTTTATTCATTCTCCCCATCTCATAAAGAAAATATCAATTATCCATAATCCAAAAATAAGAATGAGCCCATGAAATCACTTCAATACGCAGGTCACCCCTCTGTAGCCACAGGGCATCAGTTCCAAGACCCTCCTCAGATACGAAAGTTCTTAGATGTTCAAATCCCTTATATAAAGTGGCATAGTACTTGGATATGACTGATGCACATGCTCCCATATACCCAAAATCATCTCTAGATCACTTTTTTATAAGACAGAGGAACAGTGAGAGTGAGAGGGAGAGAGAGAATCAATTTTTATTTAGTTTTTCACGTGGCTTTTGTTGCTCTGACACTTAGTTGTGCTGGGGATTGAACCCACGTACTTGCGCATGTCAAGCAAGCACTGTAACCACCGAGCCACCACTCCAGCCTCCTCTAGATCACTTTTAATATCTAATTCAATGCAAATATTGTATGGTTATTAACCTGTGCTATTTGGGGAATAATAATAAGAAAAAATATGTGCATATTCAATATAAATGCAACACAATAGTGTGTGTGTGTGTCCATGCATACTTCAGCAAGTTCTCCCTGGTTAACATCAAACTAATTTCCATAAAGGCTGGAAAAATCCAGGGTCAGTGCTTGAAAAGACCAGACATCTTATAATTTTTAATCTTAAAAATCACATTTATTCTTTAGGTATTCAGAGAGTTGAGTTCCTGACCTAGCTCTGTGATTCACTCTGGAATCTGTCAAATAATCTCACTTTTTTGTGCTCTCAGTTTCCTCATCTATCAGTGAGGAAAATAAGATCTTATTAGATCCTTAAGATACTCCTGTGAGGTAGATAACAGGAAAATCCTTCCAAAAATACAAAGCATTATGAAAACATTAAAAGTTTTGCTCAAATTCAAGTATCATTTACTGACTTCAGACTTCCAGACTCATCCTCATATGTGTACACACTCAAGTCAAATGCTACAATAATTACAAATTCCCAGTAATCTATGTGCATCTACTAGCCTTTCCAGTCACTCCAGTTACTTACTATATCTCTATCAACTCACTAGATTTTATGCAAAAGTTTATGCTTTCTAAAAATGTATCCATGAAGTAATTTCTTTATGATAGTTAATTAAGGGATAAGTTGCTTTATGAAGACCTCTAGAATCTTATCTTTTTTCTTTTCTCTTTCTTTTTTTTTTTTTTTTAGAGCATAGTACAGGATTTATTAGAGTAATAGAAAGAAAGCAGAGCTCCCCAAGGGGTAGGAATCCCAAGAGAAGGACATCCTCTAAGCAATGAATTTTCCTAATTTATTGTTCAGCTTAAAAGAAGCCAAATGATTTCAAGGTCCAGGAAACAAACAGCAGAAAGTGATTCATTTGAAGAAATATTAGCAACTACAAACCCATTAGCAGGTGAATTGAGGACCTCTACCAGTGGTTTTCCCCAGCTTTTCAAGTGCCAAAACTGTTTCAATGTCAAAATATCTCCAAACTGAAAGATATATAATGACAAAAAGAAAAACACCCATTGTGAAATTAGCAATGCTTTTAAGTGAATCGCATTTTCCTGATCACAACCTCCTCTGTATACTTTTGAGAGTTGGCACACAATGAATGATTGATAAGCACAGAGATCTAGGGACCTCACTAGTTTTTGACCCACAGGATGGCAACCAATTCCTTACACCTAACTCTAGCCATGTTTTTGTCTTTTAGCTTAAAAATAATTGATTTCTCACTTGAACAAAACGAGAGGAAATTAGAAAAATAGAGAAACTGATGTGGCAACTGGCTGCTCTAGTGGTTCTCTTTTTAAATCTAGGAATTGAATAGTTGTAATCTGAATTATCTGGTTAGAAAAAAATAACATTTAAAAACCTTGCAAGTTGTTGAATCTTTTAAATCCGAATCACAAAGTGTTATCGTCTGTGACAGTGATTTTCAGCAGTGTGAGATTAATAATCCTTTGTATAACAAATCTGTAACAAGTCACTTTTTGATAAATTATTTGATTTGTTTTAGTGAAATAAACCATCCCAAAGAGTAATGTTTCACTTCTCACGATTCTGTGGGTTGATCGGGCAGTTCCTGCGCTCGATGTGGCTGGGGTTCTGGGACCCCTAAGAAATAAATCTCCCTTACTTAACTGGCAGTTGGTGCCGAGCGACTGACCAGGAGCTCAGCTGAGACTGTTGAGCAGGGCCCTCCCTTCTCTTTCAGCTCAGCTTCTCCTAGTAACTAGTGGGCTTCTTTTTTTTTTTTTTTTTTTAAAGAGAAGGACGGTGAGAAAGAGGGACAGAGAATCAATTTTTATTGAGTTTTTCACATGGCTTTCGTTGCTCTGACACTTAGTTGTGTATGTGGGTGCTGGGGTTTGAACCCGCTTACTTGCGCATGCCGGGCAAGCGCTGTAACCACCGAGCCACCACTCCAGCCCCTCATACCATGGCAGCTGGGTTCAAAGGAGTGTTGGGGCTGGAGGTTTAGCACAATTGGAGATCATATACAAAGCATTTGCAAGGCCCTGGGTTCCATTCCCAGCTACAACAACAACAACAACAGAAGAGTATCTCAAAAGCAAAGGTGAAAGCTGCAAACCTCTTAAGGCCAAGTCCCAGTGTTACACAGCATGACTTCCACTACAGTCTACAGGTAAGAAGAGGTCAAGGAACTAGCCCCTGCTCAAGGAAAGACAAAATTGACGTCATCTCTTGAGGTTATATTGTAAAAAAGCATTTGGGATGAAGAGGTTGTTGTGTCTTCTTTGAAAACCTAATCTATCATGTATTCTGATATAAATTTCTCAGATAATATAATGTAACTAAACACGCAGTGTTATAAAAAATGAAGCTAGCACCTGAACAACAACAGAAAGAAAAAGAAAACAATTCATAAAATATGCATTTCAGTATGAAACTCTCAGATATAACCACACTAAACAATCTATTAAAATGGCCAGATCCTTGCATTGACTTAATGATTATATTTTAAGAAAAAAAAAAAATAAGAACGATATACCTTGAAGTGAACAGAGGTACTAGAACAAGAAAAAATAGTACTAGAATAAGTACTACTGCATCAAAATTGTTTGTATATAATATGAAAAATAATTGAGACAAATTAGAGAAGAAGTACAATAGTCTCAAAGCTGTACAGAATATGAGATGGACTTTTAGAAATAAATAAAAGACTATAGAGAAGGTGTGTAATAGATGTCACAGATATATCAGAGCAAGAGTGAAAAATAATACACAATCCTTACATAAATAATTTTAAGATGTGTTTTTTTATCATTAAGTTCTTATTACATGCACTACAAAAATTAAATATAGAAATGCAATAAATGAGCTATTTTAAAATAATATTTATTAATAAAAAGTGGTATGACTTCTATATTTCATGTGCCTTTTTTATGTGCCTCTTAATAATTGATTTCTTAGTCTAGTGAAGGGATTCTCACGCTCCTTAATTACAGGATGTGATTGATCTTACTTTTATAGCAACTGCACACTTGTACTTAACCTTTCCAACTACATACATCAGGATGACTGGAGTAAGCTCCTTAAATTTAAATTTACTAATCAAGATAAGCAATAAATTTTAGTGCAGTCTTTTAAAATATTAAATTAGTGTTTAAAAAAATCTACAAGGAACAAAATAACAAAACTTTAAGACAGGACAACAGAGAGATTTTCAGTAATTCCAACACCACATTTTTTTTTTTTTTTTTTAGAGAGAGGGACAGTGAGAGAGACAGAGAAAGAGAGAAACAACTTTATTTAGTTTTTCACATGGCCTTAGTTGCTCCAACACTCAGTTGTGTACGTGGTGCTGGGGTTTGAACCCGGGTCCTCGTGCACAAGCGCCGAAACTGCTGAGCCACCGCTCCAGCCCCCAACACCACATTTTTAAGTCACTTAAGAGTCCCTCTCACTTCTCACCAGAGGACATTGATCAAGCCAATGAATACATGAGAAAGTGCTCTAAATCACTAGTAATCAGAGAAATGCAAATGAAAACCACATTAAGATATCACCTTACACCAGTCAGAATGGCAAAGATGAAGAAAATAAACAATAACAGATGCTGGAGGGGCTGTAGAGAGATAGGCACACTAACACAGCTGCAGACTGGTACAGCCCCTCTGGAAAGCAGTATGGAGAATCCTTAAAAAATTAGGGATGAGTCCACCATACGACCCTGCTATTCCACTCCTGGGTATCTTTCCAGGGGACTTAGAATCAGCACATTACAGTGACACAGCAATATCGATGTTCATAGCAGCACAATTTACTATTGCTAGGCTATGGAAACAACCCC